>RJWH01000005.1:0-168633 GCA_004363575.1 Solenodon paradoxus
ATCCAACTAAAGAGCACGCAGCAGACATGCACAGGGGCCACCTATCAGAACTACTTCCCTTCTTTTCCCTTTCTATATAAGTCCCTCCATTTTAATAAAATTTTGCAGCTTGATCAGAATTCGTTGTCTTGCTGTCATTTTTCGCACCTCTTGTCCCACCCCTTTCATCCGTTCTAGGTGGATCTCCGGACCCCAGCTGGCTATTCCGCAGGTCGGACACACAGCTCTATAAATCACAATCAGTGATCGCCCTGGTTTCTCCTTTTTGCAGTTTTGAATGTGATCCTATTTACATATACATCGCTTATCAATCTCATTATTTCTTCAAATGAAAATTTCCATTCAACAGGCCATGACTTTATAGTCCAATAGCAATTAATATATGGAGTGTAAGTTCGTTCAAATTAATTTGGGATTTCATGTTATTGGTTAAAATAGAATGCAGAGAAATTTGAATATTTTGTTGAAACACTGTAGACAAAATCAAAGGAACAAAATTATGCAAACCAAAAGTACTTCTTAGCGGATGAATTTTGAGAAAGAAGAGACACCTGAAGACCTTTAATCAGCACTTTGAGATGCATTTATATCCACTCTTCCTACTGGAAACATCCTTTGGCTTTCATTTCCTTCTGAGAAAATCTCCACCTCTATCATTCTGCTCCAGGAAGTCTATGATGTGCCAGAACTGAATGCAAACCCTGGGGACATAAACATTTGGGGAAGCCAAATATTGTCTTGAAAACTGTTAAGGACAGAACACCTCTGGGGGCAGCACATAACAGGAAAACCACTTCCTAAATGCTTCCGAACCCCTCCTATACCACACTTGCTGACACGCTGGTTTGTTCTGGCTGCAGCCATACAGCAAAACAAACCCAAACAAAGTGTAGATATTTCTATGCACTTCTGGGCACAGAATTTTATTGGGATTAAATGCTCAGTCCCTAAATCTCTGCTCTTGTACTGCCCCATACTGATTTACTTAAGGTAGAATAAATCATCTAGTGGTACTTATGTCAGCTTTAATGTATTTTAATATTTAATTTAGTTTATATGCTTTTATATATTTTATCTATACTTTAATCATTAAAATACCTTGATATTCTTTAAGGTGGTTTTCAACCTTTGCTTTCATTTGAATCAGCTGAGGAACTTCTAACACTCAGGCAGCACCATGGGCTAATTAAATCTGAGTTTCTGGAGATGGGTCCCAGACATTATGATTTTGTAAACTTTCTCATTGGTTTCAATCTGCAGTCAAGGTCTACAGCTATTGTTGAAAAGTAATATCTACTTTTCTTCATGCCTCACATGACAATTATAAAAAACAGGCACAAAACAGGAATTTAATCCAGAAAGAAAAATCATAAAAATTCACCCTTAAACAAAAGGAGCTGAGTGGTAATGATAATATTTTCAGCCCTCAATAGATAAATGTTTGTGTTAAATCCAACTTCTTTAGCTAGGATAGCTCTAATAATATTGTATTATTACCCAGGACTTAGCTGGAATTTAATCTCAAAAGAACAAAATAAATATTATAAGACTCTTTCTGTAAAATGCATCTGCTAGGACAGGAGGGGGGCATTAATCAATTCAACTTTAAGAAGAAAAGTAGACTTAACTACAGTTGGAAAAGTTTCTTATAGATTTACACTCTTAATTGGGTTCAAAATCTTCATTCTAATCATCAGTCATGTTTTGATCTTTCCTTAGAATACTGTTTTTTTCCAGGTCAATCAATGAGAAAATAAAAACAAAACAGATTAGTTTCACCCTCTCATTCCTCCACCTCCTCCTGAAGAAAGACCAGCAATGGTTTTTAAACTACAGGAAGTGTGAAGGCTAATTCAGGAGGAAGAAAGAATGGGATGGGAGATGCAGCTAGAAGCACAGAGACTTGTAGGAGTTCTTTATGCTCCTGGGAAAAAGAATTGAAGGAAGGCTGGGCAAGTCTTCAGTGCAGAGATGCTTACAGGGGGCAGAGCTTCTAAATGGGGTCGATCACGAATGTCATGGATAGTACACCGGTTGCTACAGCTGTGGAGGTGCCACTTAAGTCTCAGTGCTTGACCTTTGTCCAGAGCCCTCTGGGACCACATGAGGTTGAACCCAGTCCAGTGACGAGGAAGAAAGGCTTTTTCATGGATGCTGAAATCCTCAGTCTACTCAGATATAAAGGAACAAGTTTCCAGGATGACAAATAGAATTTGATGACAACCTGGTGAGATGGAGGCTTAAAGATTAACTATGACTTAGGGTTTTTTAAAAGAATCAGATTCGTACACTCAAAATTGTAGAATAAAATCCCACCCACTATGCTAGTATTTCACATATTGACCTAGTCTTAAGAGCTGAGGGTTATACCCTTCAGAACACAAATAAATTATAGTCCCAAGACGAAGTCACTGATGCAAACAGAATGGAATTCTAAACAGTGTTGCTGACTTTCAGGGATTCTGCCAGACTTTTCAGGATAGGCCTGGACACAAAGATATATCACCTGAAGTCCAGGATATACTATATATTCTTTTAAAAAAATATTTTTTGTAGTAGTTACTCTACACGTTAAAATAATTTCCTATGTATAGATTCCCCATTTCTTAGATATAGTTCAACACACCATACCCCCCACCAAATCACCAAGTGTTCTTCCCCATTGTCCAGTGGGCCCTGCCACCATTTGCCCCGACCCCATCCCATTTTCTTTTGGTAACCTCAGTTCTGTTGCACATATTTCAGGGTTGGTTATTTCATCTGTTCCTTTGTTTTGTCTATTCATATTCCACCTATGAATGAGGTCATCTGGTATCTATCTTTCTTCTTTTGACTTATTTCACTTATTATCATTCCCTCTAAATCCCTCCATATTGATTCAAATGACAGGGTTCCATCTCTTCTAAGGGCCGTGTAGTATTCCATACTATATATGTACGTAAGTACTACATCTTCTTGATCCATTCATCTGATGATGTTGGGCACTTAGGTAATTTCAAGTTCTTAGCTATTGTGAATAGGGCTGCAATAAACATGGGGGTGCATATATCTCTGCAGATGGGTGCTTTTGTATATTTTGGGTAGATGCCCAGAAGTGGAATGATGGGATAATATGGGATTTCCATCTGAAGTTTTTTGAGGAATCTCCAAACTGTTTTCCATAGGGGTTGTACCAATTTACCCTCCCACTAACAGTGCAAAAGTGATTCCTTTTCTCCACATCCTCGCCAGCATTTGTTGTTTCCAGACTTTGGATAATAGCCAGTCTTTCAGGTGTAAGGTGATATCTCATTGTTGTTTTAATTTGCATTTCCCTGATAGCCATCAAGTAGGAACATAACTTCATGTGCCTGTTGGCCATCTGTATATCCTCTTCAGAAGTGTCTCTCCAATTCTTCCTCCCATTTTTTGATTGGATCGATTTTGTTGAGGTTATGAGTTCTTTGTATATTTTAAATATTAAGTGTTTGCCAGAAATATCCAATGCAAATATCTTCTCCCAGTTATAAGGGTTCCTTTTGGTTTTGGTGATGTTTTCCTTTGTAGTGAAAAAGCTCCTTAATGTGATGTAGTCCCAGTTGTTTAGTTTTCTTTTTGTTTCCCTTCATGGTGGTGTTGAGTCCCCAAAGGCTTCTCTATGACTGATGTCATGGAAAGTCCTATGTTGTCTTCTAAGAGCTTTATGGTTTCTGATCTTATGTCCAAGTCTCTAATTCATTTTGAGTTAATTTTTGTGAATGGTGCTAGAGAGTGGTCTAGCATCATTCTTTTGAAAGTGGCTGTCCAGTTTTTCCAACACCATTTGAAAAGACTTTCCTTTTTCCATCGTTTGCTTTTGGTTCCTTTCTCATAGATTAACTGACTGTATGTGAGTGGATCAATTTCTGGTGATTCAGCTGTATTCCACTGATCTGTCCTCTGTTAATTATTCCAGTACCATATCATTTTGATCACCGTTGCTTTGTAATGTAGTTCAAAGTCTCTAAGTATAATCCCTCCAGATTCACTCTTTTTTTCCAGTGATTGCTTTGGCTATTCACGGTCTTTTGTTGTTCCGTAGAAATAATAAGATTTTTTTTGTTCAATTTCATGGAAATAACCCCATGGAATTTTAATGGGGGTTGCATTAAACCTATTCATAACTTTGGGTAAGATGGTCATTTTAATGATACTAATTCTTCCCAGTTATGAGCAGGGAATGTCTTTCCTTTTCTTTGTGTCCTACTCTATTTCTTTTAAGAAAGACTTGTAGTTTTCATTGTACAGAACTTTTACTTCCTTTGTTAAGTATATGCCCAGGTATTTCATTCATTTAACTTCTATTTTAAATGGTGTGATTTTCATGATTTTGTTTACTTCTAGCATGTTGTTTGCGTATAAAAATGCAACAGATTTTTGTGCATTGATTTTGTAGCCTGTCACTTCACTGTATTCATTGAGGAGTTTCAAAAGTTTTAGATAGATTTTTGGATTTTCAATATATATAATCATGTCATCTGCAAATAATGAGAGTTTTACTTCCTCCTTTCCAGTTTGGATTCCTTTTATTTCCTTTTTTGCCTAATTTCTCTGGCTAAGACCTCCAGTACAATGTTGAATAACAGTGGTAGGAGTGGAGAACCTTGCCTTGTTCCTGACCTAAGAGGAAATGCTTTTGATTTTTGCCATTGACTATGATGTTGGCTGTGGGGTTTTCATATATGGCCTTTATTATGTTGAGGTATCAACCTTCTATTCCCATTTTTTGGAGGGTTTTTATCATAAATTGGTGTCGGCTCTTGTCAAAAACTTTCTCTGCATCTATTGATATGATCATGTTGTTTTTCTATTTGCTCTTGTTGATATGGAGTATGCCATTAATAGATTTACGTATGTTGACCCATACTTGCATTACTGGAATGAATCCCAGTTGGTCATGATGGATGATCTTTTGATGCATTGTTGAATTCAGTTTGCTAAAATTTTGTTGAGACTTTATGCATCTATGTTCATTAGAGATATTGGTCTATGATTTTCTTTCTTGGTGATATCTCTATCAGCTTTTGGTATCAGTATAATTTGAGGCTCATTAAATGTATTTGGGAGACTTTACTGTTCTTCAGTATTTTGGAATAGCTTGAGAAGAACAGTGTTAATGCTTCTCTGAAGGTTTGGTAGAACTTACTGGAGAAGTCAACTGGTCTTGGGCTTTTATTTTGGAGGAGACCCTTGATTTCATCTTCAATTTCTTTGTTTGTGATTGTTCTGTTCAGGTTTTCCAGTACTTCCAGGTTCAGTCTTGGTAGACCATATTTTTCTAGAAACCTGTCCATGTCCTCAAGGTTTTCCATTTTGTTGGCATAGAGCTGTTATAGTAGTCCCTTATGATGTTTTGAATTTCTATGATATCAGTTGGAACTTCCCCCTTTTCATTTATGATTCTATGAGAGTTTTGTCTTTTTATTTTATTTGTGAGTCTAGCCAATGACTTGTCAATTTTGTTAACTTTTTCAAAGAACCAACTTTTGGTTTCATTGATCATCTGGATTGTCTTTTTGTTTTCTATTTTATTTCTTCTTGAATTTTGATTATTTCCTTTCTTCTGATGATTTTTGGCTTTCATTGTTCTTTCTCTAGTTTTAAATGTAGAGTTAAGTTGTTTATTTGCAATTGTTCTTGTTTCTTGACACAGGCCTCGATTGCAATGACCTTTCCCCTTGTTACCACATTTGCTGCATCCCATAGATTCTGGAAGCTCGTATCCTCATTCTCATTTGTCTCTAAGTATTTTTTAAGTTCCTCTTTGATTTCCTCTTATATCCAAGAGTCCTTCAGGAGCATATTGTTGAGTTTTCAGTTGGTTTGGGGTCTTCTAGCTTTCTTTTTGTGACTGATTTTCAGTTAGGCCATTGTGGTCAGAGAAGATGCTTGGTATGACTTCAAACTTTGTAAATTTGTTGAGAGATGTTTTATGTCCCAGAACATGATCTATCCTTGAGAATGTTCTATGACTGCTTGAGAAGAAAGTGAAATCTGTAGTCATTGGGTGAAGTAATCAGTATATATCTATTAGAGCTGTCTGTTCCAGATGGTCTTTTACAGTGGCTGTTTCCCTGTTAATTTTCTGCATGATTGATCTGTCCCTTGTTGTAAGTGGGGTGTTGAAGTCCCCCACTATTGTGTTGCTGTCAATGTCTCTCTTCAGCTCTAATAATACTTGCTTGATATATTTTGATGCTCCTTAATTTGGTGCATATATGTTAATAAGCATTATGTCTTTCTGATGGATTAATCCTTTAATATCCTTTAATCATTGTATAGTGTCCATCTCTGTCTTTTGTTATATTTTTTAGATGGAAGTATTTTTTTTATCTGATATTCATATAGCTGTTCCTGCTCTTTCATGGTTGCCATTCAATTGTAGGATTGTCTTCCAGCCATTGACTTTGAGCCTTTGTTTATATTTTGGAAGAAAGTGGGTTTTCTGAATGAAGCACAAGTTTGGCTTATGCTTTTTAATCCATTCATTCACTCTGAGTCGTTTGACTAGGGAGTCAGTTCATTAGTGCTTAGGGTGATTATTGATACATAAGCTGCTTAGTGTAATTTTATAATTTGTCTTTTGTATCTTGCTCCAGATGATGACTTTGTTCTCTTTCTCTTTTTAAATCAGATGGGTGCAGTTATGTTTCAATTGATTCACCTTTTATTTTCTTCTTTGCTTTCCCTCTGGGGATGTCTTTTGAGGTTACCCTGAAGTTAGTATTCACAGTTCTATGTTTACTACCTAATTTTATTTGAAAGCATATCACTCTTCCACTCATTCTAACTATCCACATTTTTGTTGTCTTCTCTTCCTCTCCTCTTTTAATATTTGCTATCTTACTGTTTTTCTGTGTAGTTTCTTTATGTTTTATAGAACATCCTTTAATTTTTTTGCAAAGCCGATTTTGTGGTGATGCACTCCTTTAACTTGTGCTTGTCAGAAAATATTTTAATCATTCCTTGAGTTCTGAATGATAATCTTGCCAGATATAGTATCCTAGGTTGAAAATCCTTTTCTTTCAGCACTTTGAATATATTATGCCATTATCTTCTGGCCGTAGAGTTTCATTAGAGAAGTCCACTGACAATCTTATGGGGGCTCCTCTGTATGTGACATGTTTTTCTCTGGTTGCTTTTAATAGTCTTTCTTTATCTTGCATTTTTGACATTTTTATGATGATGTGTATTTCTGTTTGGGTTTCTTTTATTAGGAACTCTTTGACCTCCTGGATCTGGAGGCTTGCTTTTTTCTTCAGATTGAGGAAGTTCTCATCTATTATTTCTTCAAGTATGATTTGTATTTCCTTTTCTCTCTCTTCCTCTCGGGCCCTTATGAGGTGAATGTTGTTCCTTTTGATGTTATCCCAGAGGTCTCAAATGCTGTCTTCAATTCTTTGAATTTTTTTTTTAATCTCTTTGCTGCTTTGCTTGATTGACTTCCTCTGTCCTATCTTCCTGATCACTGATTCTATTGGAAGCTTCATTCATCCTATTGTTGAGTCCTTCTATTGAGTTCTTTAATTCAGCCACAATGTCTCTTAACTTTTTGATGTCTTGTTTTAACTCTTCTCTTTGCTTCCTAACATTCTCATTTACTTCTGCTACTTATTTCTGGATTCCCATGAGTACGATAATCACTGTTACTCTAAATTTCTCTTCAGGTAATTTACATATTTCAGCTGTATTCAGATTTTCTCCTGCGTTTTTTCTTGGATCCATTTTTTCACATATATTTCTCTGTGCCTTTGCTCTACTCAGCATTCTGCTTATATTTCTGAGGGTTAGGTTTCCCTGGCATTGCATAGGTTTGACTTATCCAGGATTGGCAATCAGGCTGCAATTTCACCTCTACTCGAAAGGTGGTGCTAGCAGGTAGCATTGAGGTTTGGTCCTGTATTTGACTGCCTTCCCTCTGTAATCCTTGGGTCGGATATCTTGTGGGCGGGATTTCCAATGGGCAAGGTATCTGCTCGGTGGATCCCAGGCTCTGACATGAAATGCCTGTGGGAGCGGTTTGAGCATTGTTCCAATTATGGCTGCACCCAGTGCAATTTCAACATGTGGGTTCCAGCTCAGCTCCTGGTGCGCTGGCTCTCCTTTCACTCCCTCCCAAGTTGGCCCTCCATGGCTCTACATCTGAATCCCACTAGGTCCACCTCTTATTGCCTCCGCATCTGGTCCCAAAATCCCTAGCCTCTGCGCCACTGTGCGTCTGCAGACTCCTGAGCTCCAGCCCAAATCCAAATCCGCGGAATAACTGATAACCCCTGGGCACCCTCACCCACCATTCGTTGTCAGCCGATCAGTCTCCAGCTGAAGTGCCAGTTGTTTCTTGATGTTTGTCTCAGGAAAATAGGTGATTTTTTTTTTTTTGGTTTATTTGTTTTTTTGGTGTCTGTGGGGAGTGACCCGAAATTTCATCCTATCAAGTCGCCATCTGGAAGTCCACCATCTATATATTCTTAATAAACAAAGTTTTGTTGTGAGTGGGATGCTTGGGTTATTGAGTGTATTTCAAGAAAGAATTCAATGGAGGCTCATGTTGGCAACACATGGGATGTTTATTAAAGGGAGAGACACAGAGAGACAAGAGGGGACCCTGCAGTAGTAAAGTTGAAATCATTGTAGGATGGTGCTGGATCTTTATACCTCATTGGTGGATTCTCCAGTCATGTATTCCATAATAGTTATTTCTCTTAACTCTCTGCTTGGGGAAGGGAAGGGGAGATCAAAATACATCCCATTATAGTTGTTTTTCTTCTCTACTCTCTGCTTTGTCACTATAATTTTACTGTCTTAGGATCAGGAATTACTAGCATCTTCTGCCTTCCCATCTCTCTCCTGTGCCTGCCTTTTGTTTGTTTGTTTCCTCAATCAGTTTCACTTTCACCTCTGGCTGTTTGTCTAGGAACAAGAATGCACAATTGAGCAGGGTATGTAGACATTACACGAGTTTTCCTCTCTCTAAGCAGCTTTCAGTGATTTGTCCAATAAACTTTTACTGAGTATCAAAGACAAAGTGTTGAAAATAAAATACTGAGGGTTATATTAGCTAAAGAAGTTGTATTAACACAAGCATTTCACCTGCTCACTCTTTAATTCCTACTAAATGACAGCTAAACCACATGGGCAGAGAGCAACAGTCCTGAAAATGAATGAGTGCCAAAGGAAATGCAGAAGAGGTGGCTGACTGAATTGCAGAGCAGAGATAGTGGAAACCTGTGATGGCAGAATGGAAAACCAAGAAGCAATATGATATGCACCACGGGACCCCAGAACAAACCAGGAACAGGTAGTACTAGCTACTTCTAAAAGGAGGGATAAAAGTGAGGGTGAAAACTTAAGATTTGTAAATGAGTACTTAAGAAGCAACCTGAGTCTCCAATAAATGGTGTTGGGAAAATCGGTCAGCTATGTGCAAAAGAATGAAGCGAGAACACTCTCTACCACCATTCACAAAAATTAACTCAAAATGGACTAGGGACTTGGACACAAGACCAGAAACCAGTAAATTCTTGGGAGACAACATAGGAAAGACTTTCCATGACATAAGCCTTACAGAGGGCTTTGGGGATTCAACTCCAGCATCAAGAGAAACAAAAAGAAAAATAAGCAACTGGGACTACATCAAATTAAAAAGTTTCTTCACAATGAAAGAAAATTTTACTAAAACAAAAAGACATCCTAGTAACTGTGAGAAGACATTTGTGTTCCATAGCTCTGACAAACACTTAATACCCACAATATACAAAGAACTCATAAAACTCGATAACAGAAAAACAGGCAATCCAATCAAAATATGGGAAGAGGAATTGGAGAGACATTTTTCTGAAAAAGATATACAGATGGCTGAGAGGCACATGAAAAGATGTCGTACTCGTTGACTATCAGGGAAATGCAGATCAAAACAACCAGATAGCACTGTACATGTGAGAGATTGGCTATTATCCAAAAGCCTGGAAACAACAAATGCTGGTGAGGATGTGGAGAAAAGGGGACAGTTCTACACTGTAGGTGAGAATGCAAATGAATTTCCAGATTACTTGCCGTTCACAATGGGTTAAGATAGAGTCAAATTAAGACACAGCATTATGAAATTTCAGAATAATGGGTTTCAAGAGGAAAAATCGGATGAATTCCAGAAACAGAAATAAGAACGAAATATGAATGAAAGTGTGGGAACATAATGGCATCAGCATTCTCCATGGCAACATTAGGAACTAGAAGACAGTGACTTCCACCTTTGCAAATTAAGAAAATATTTCTATCCAGAACTCCATAGCTTGTGAAGGGAGGGGACAGGGTCAGAATGTGCCAGCAAGAAATCTGTCCTTGTTGGAATGGGAAATAGAAGGCCTGCCTTCAAGAAGATGAAACAAAAATATGATGCAATTAGTTTGGTAAGAAGAAGTAACTACTTCAGGGAGTGCAAGTAGGAAGAAGGGAACTAAAAGAACTAAAACCCTTATCATCCAAAAAGAACACTCAATAGAGAAAATCTAAGGTAGGGAAATCAAGAAAAAATGGTGTAGGTGTATTATTTGAAATATTTGAGAGTAACTACAAAGAAGAAACACGTAAGGGATGAACGTGGTTGCCTGCTAATGTGGAAGAAGATAGAAGGGTGGAGAAGATAGGCAGAAAGAGAGAGCAGAAACTTTTTATTTGGAAACTAGGAACTTTTTATTCTCTTTTTAAATATGGAAAACTTTGATACAAATTGAATTTAAAAAATTTTTAAATGGTTCTGTGAATACTCTCAAATGAAGCCTACTTATTTTGAGAAAAGCATATTAATTCCAACAGCGCTTTGTGATAACTGTTGCAATGGTCATTTGCATGAGTTATGGGTGGATGCCTACTGGAAAGACCTAAACACCAATCAGGGTTCCAGGAATACAAAACTGTTTTGAAGGATGAGTAGGAGTTTGCTAGGTTTAAAGGTGGGGAAGGCAATTTGAAGCAAAGGAATGTCAAGATATCGCATGTGAAATTATGTGTTTTAGAAAGAGAGAGGAATAGCAGGGCATGTTTGGGGAGCTCACATGGGTATGAAGGGCAAGTGCATTAAGAGGAATAGCAAGAGGTGGGGTAATAGAATGACAAGATCATTAAAATTGTGTGGGTTAAGGCAAAGAGTTTGCTCTGTATTGAATGGTGGATTCTGAGCAGGGTATACATTCTACGTTAGTAGAATGACAGTTGTGCAAAAGATGAACTGAGGTGGGACCTGGGAAGGAGGAGGAATAAGGAAACAAATTAAGAGACTATTGTAGTAACTGGGCAGGAAGTAGAGCTTAAGCAGTGGCAGTTGTGAAGAGGAGACAATGGATTCCAACTATTAAGAGACAGAGTGGTGAGTTGAAAATGAGAGGGAGGAGACTGTGAAGACTTCTGGGTGACTTCTGACTTGGGTGAGGGTAGAGGTGTCACTCATCAGAACAGGGAATACAGAAGAACTAGATTGGAAGGGAATCCAACTCAGATACATTAATTTTATTTGCTTGTAGAGTGTCCCAGTAGAGATGCCAAAAAGGTGCTATTACGCATCTGGGTTAGTACTCAGTAGAAGGATGTGCTAAATTCTTCAGCACACAATGTGAGTGGAATGTGTCCATGTGAGAGACAGCATCCAGAGAAAGAAGATGGAGTAAGAAAAATGGGCAGCCAAATATGGATCCCTGAGGAATACTAACTCTTAGTGAGTAGTGAAACTGGAGTTACAGAAAGATTCAGGATTGGTATATAGTCACCAATCAACTGCATGAACTCTCAAGAAATTGTGATTTCATGACGCCATAATAGTTCATTCCTATTCTTCAGAATCCATGATTTCAAAGTAGTCAAATAGTTTTCTGTACCAATGTGTATATGTGGGTCAATTGGGTTTGTTGCCTTTTTAGACAATGCTAGAGGGTTTCGCTAAAAAGATTAGGTTAATTGATTGACATAAGGTAGGTGGACACTATTTAGCCCTTTGACATTCCGTGGATACATATCTCTTAGGGAGTATGGTTAGACTGACAAAAGTTTTAGAACGGTTCACACTTAGCTCTGACACCTTCACCTTTCTTGGTAGTGGTGGGTTCAGTGGTCCACAGGATTATTCCTTGGTATTATCAGAGTAATTAGAAATAGTTAACAAACACACTAAATATGATGGATTGCTGTCAGTAAATATGCTTAGCTCTAAAATTAGATGGTGTGTATTTTGGGGACAAGAAACCAAAGCAATAACCTCAAGAACAGAAATGAGAAATTCTGTTCCAGAACTAATTTAATGAGTATGAGTATGTGATATAACCTGAGGTAAATGATTCTTCTCAGAAATTAGTGTTCTAAAATAAGTATTTTAATAATATTAACCCTGTTCATAGGAAAGTTGTTAGAATTAACTGAGAAATAGTTATAAAATGACTTTGTAAATGTTATATTAGGTCAGAATATCTAACTCCAGGTCACATCTTTTTCAGGTGAAATGAAGTTTGACATTTCTTTAATAGTCATCAATGACATGAAAAGAGAACACATTGGTAAAAATTAAAGTCACCCCCTAATGAGTTAATTTGTATTCACTCTTAACATTGCTCATGAAGGCACATAAGTCAACAAAATTTCACTTGAATATGCTAGGTCACATGCCATCCAGACAATTTTTAGAAGAAAGTTGATAATTTTCATCAAATTAACATCATCATTTGAAATTCAGGTGTAAGAATAGTGCATCAGGGACCTTACAGAAAACAGAATCCAATTCTGGTAATTCAAGGAATTTCCATTAAAATATTGAAATAAGGAACTGACACGAGATTTTGAGGCCGCTAGAAACTAGTGACAGGAGAATTGTTACTGCCTGTAAACCTAATCAAGCAGTAGACCTAATACATTTGAGGGTCCCAGGAAGAACAGAAGCTGGAAAATCTTGCAGGAAAATATATAATTTAAAGACCCAGATTTTGCCAGATAACTACTCAAAACAGGGAGGGAGACCAACCACTTACTCACACCTCAGTCAGTTTTTCTTTATGATTATGAAGCCTCTGCTAATTCAGATCATGAAATCCTAGTGCTGCTGCCTTCTCAAGGCAACTAAGTACATCACAGTCCTATAGAGTTGATGAAGAATTAGGTGTGTTAGATACTAAATACAAATTCAAGTTTGCAACACAAATTGGGCTAACTTTAAGAAACAAATCTATTATTATTAACCACCAGTACTAAATCCTAGTCACTAGATTCAGGAACACTTTTTGAATAAGAAAAATCTAGTTCTTGTATTGAGGTAGTACCCATTATGTCTAACAACCTCCAGTCTCCTGCTAGTACTTTCTACAGGTTGAACCCAAACAGAAATCAGAAGATCAAGAAATGCTGTTAAGTGGGTCAGCCTCCTAGAGTACCGAAGAAGGTTGAGGAGATTATAGATAAGATCTGGGGGTGACAGATGGAAAGTAATCAGTATCAATATAACTCCCAGCATTCTGAATACACCCTAAGATCCCAGCTTTAAAAATAAATAAGATGCCTTTCTTTTAGCTTATTCATGAATCACTGTAATATTCTACTCTGCATTATTCTTACGGCAATACCAATTAGTAAAAAATTCTATTTGGGTCTAGGTTTTAAATAGGCATGCATTTAACTGAAAGTCACAGAAAACTGAAGGCTAGAGAGTTAAATAAGCAGAATTCACCCACGTGAAGTCTGGAGGCAGTAAGCTGCTGGCATTGTCAGCTCTCAAAGACATCAGAACCACAGCCAACTGTTCTCTGGGTTTGCACCACATGCATTTCACCTGGAGGTCACAAGACACTCACTGTAGCTCCAAACATCAGGCCTTCAGGAAGAAGGATGGCAGAAAAAGATGAGCAGTGTCAGCTGTGTCTGTCCATTTGCATCAGGAGAGCAAATGCTTTCCTAGAAAACTCAGTCACATTCTACCTGTTTCATGGGCCGCAACTGCGAAACTCCTCTAACTGCAGAGGAGGTTTTGTCACTATTTTTTTAGGATCATGTTCTAACCTTTAATAATATCCAGGTTCTAGCAGCAAGGTGGAAGTAGTGAGCTATTTAATAGGTAACTGGGAGTGTCTGCCACAGTTAAGTACCCTTTAAAAATTATGTAATTGCATTAAATGCTCAAAAGAATCCCATCAATATCCATCAAACATTAGATTAGAAAAAGTCATATTTGTTTATTCTTTTGCTTTTCTCATGAATGAGCAAAGGGGTAGTTGAGTCTGTTATCTGAAAGTCATTATTCTGTCAACTGCCATCAACTCATTTCTAATAGCAGCTAGGAGAATTGATCTAAAGGAAATATCTTCACTCAACATGAGATTCTGTCCGTTTTTAGAGTATTTTGTGTTGGCGAATCCTTGTCATTACTAGGGTTTGTACTTAGCTGTGATTTGATACCAATATATTTGCTTCCTCAAATTAACCCAAATAAGTTGTTAAAGTGGTGTGTGTTTCATTCTCAAACATAACTACTTCTGCATTCATGAAGTAGTTGCTTGCACTGTAAGACTGTGATACTCTGATCGCCACGTGAAGGCTGCAGGACTAAGATTTAGAAATCTGACTCAGCAGAGGTTTTATTATAATTAGAAATATTGAATAAGATGTCCCTACATGTACGACTTTGATCTGTTACAAAAGATAACATGCCACAACTGAGATATTACATTCCAATTACTGCCCATATCCAGTGATCCTATGCTTGTGTTAATGAATAGCTACCAAGCAATAGTCATCTAAAGAGAAAGGAACACAGAAACATTTCAGACTTCCCCATGGCAGTAATTCACCTCATTTGTACGAATTCAGCATGGTGTCACCTTAAGTTGCTTTTTAAGTTTAACTTTTTTTTTTTTACCATTGTTTTATTCTGCACTATACTTCATCTATTAGTCAAGTGATTCCTGAAGCAAAGCTAACCTTTCTGCTGTATCCCCTTGTTTTCCCTGCCATACTCCCTTTCTGGCCACTTTGCCCCAGAGTACTCTGTATGGAAGCATTTATTATATAATCGACCTACAATATAAACCTTGCCCTGTAGGCCTAACTTTGCAGTGAGGAAAGAAAATCATATTTTGATACAGAGCTTTAAATATAAACAATTCAGGTACATCAAAAGCCCTGAGAAACAATACTTCAAAGGTAGCCCTGATTTAAAAACTGACTGATAATCAATTTAGTAATATTATTTAATATTCTAATCAATATTATAGAGTCCTAACAGAAAAAGATTCCATGATCTTAGTGAACCGCGGAAGATAAAGTCTTGTGATGTTGTAAAAATCAGGTTTAAAATGGGGTTGTATGACCCTGAAGCTCAATCTTAAGTGTATTATAAACAGAAATATCACAGGCAGCTCCTGAGATTTGTTGTCGGAGAAAAACCAGCTGAAATAAAACAATGACATTTAGTTGGGGGTCTTAGATTTCCAAATCAGGAAGCCTAAATTTAGCCACCAATTCAAATTATGTCCTGCTGGAGTCTTTGTTTAAGGGAATGGAGGAAAAAAGATGCAGAAAGAAGGATAAGACTGCAGACTCTACGACTGGTTACAGATTACATTCATTGCAGTTTGTTGGCTTATAGTCAAAAGGACCTTGGTTACTATGGAGAAAAGGAAAAAAAGAAACTACCTTTGTACAATTCTCAGAGAAGGCTGTGTCTAGCTGGAAACTGGTTATTGTCAGTTGGTAAATAGTGTGTGTTTCTTTAAGTTAAATGTTCAGTAATATGGCATCTCCAGCATAAAATAGAGTCAGTTTGGTCATCCTGAACATCCCCTTTTATAGATGCTCTGTTAAAATACAGTCCTGGGACATGCCATCAATTTTCCTTCTTTTCTTCATCCCGTCCTGTAACTGGCTGCCAAGAATCTGGCTAGAGCTCTTGGCACAATGTTTTGTCATAAGGATGATTGTGGGTAATGAACTGGAAGGAGTCTGGATCGTTTTAGGACCTTGGGGACCAGATTTTGTACTTGGACATCTCTAGGAGAAAAGGAAACAAGCTTCTACCTCACCTAAGTCACACCTCTTATGTGTCTTTATATTTACAATCAAACACAAAGCTAATAGAAACAAGTTCAAGTAACAAAAATGATGATAGCTAACATTTGTTGACCTCTTTGTCAGGTTGTGTGCTGATTACTTTACTTGCATTATCATCTTTAATCTTCATTAAAAACCCTATGAAGGAGGTACTATTATTTTGCAGAAGAGATAACTAGTACTAGCTTCTTCAGAAGCTGACTAACTTCACAAGGTGATACAGCCAGAAAGTAGTGGAAATGAGATTCAAGCCCAGGAACCCAGCTTCAACTCATGCCTAGAAAATCAACCCATAATGAGAAGCATCTCTGTGATAGACTCATGGTTCTTCTGTACAATCTCTCTTAACAGGCAATTTTTGCCTCATTCTTAGAGATTCCCTACCCAAAACACACTTTCGATTTCTCACTTTAATAAAAATAATTGCTCTAACAGGTTACAATACTCTGTTATCCAAGGGTAAAACATATGACATTTATTCTGATGGAAATACATATAGTTAACATGTGCTTTGCAGAAAACAACAAAATTTTGTTTTATTTGCACCATACAATAGGGAAAAAAAGAAGTAAAAGAGACATCTTGAAGAATGACTCAATAAGAAGGAATGTGGTCAAAGAATTATCTACAGTCAGTACTATTCCAATGAAATCCTCTAAAATATAATATGTGAAGTACTTTACAGTTCAACAACTGGAGAAAGAAAGAAAAATAAGCTTAAAAAGAATACATAAAGGGGAGAGTCTTGCCAAAATGTTAACCAGACTAAGCTTTGGTGGACCTGACTAAGGCACCCTTGTTTCTCCATTATTATGATGAAATCATTATAATTTCTAGCTTGTGGATAAATTTCTTTCAGC
Source organism: Solenodon paradoxus (assembly GCA_004363575.1). Classification (NCBI taxonomy): domain Eukaryota; kingdom Metazoa; phylum Chordata; class Mammalia; order Eulipotyphla; family Solenodontidae; genus Solenodon; species Solenodon paradoxus. The sequence continues at coordinate 16,953 of RJWH01000005.1, forward strand.
CCTTTTCTGCATTTTTTGAAAATGTCTGAATGATTTTTTATTTCTATCAAACTTCTATTAAACTTTGTCTTGTCAGATCTCCTCCTGTGGCATTTACTGTTGAGACCACAAAGATTAGCATATACATTGTCATTATGCTCACTTGTATTCATAAGTTATGTTTCTCTACTTCAGAAGGCTCTAGCCTAATCCCTCTATTTGTAACCCTCTAACTTCCGTCATGATTTACTCTCGCATTGACCTTACAGTAGATATTCAACAAATACCTGTAGAATTTAATTAAACCATGGCACTATAATTTATACTGAATATATAAATTATGCTGAATATTAGTAGGTTGCACAATATTCTGTAAATATTTTAAAAACAGATGTATTATTTATCTACAAAATTTAAGATCTGGAGACACAAGAATGCACAGATGAGCTATATTCATTCTATATGTCTAAACCTTGCTTCTGTCATTATCTATAATGAATAGAGAAGATAGGTATCTCAAATATACTTCAGTGGCGCATCATGGTGGCCTAGCAATTCAGTCCACTGGGAGTACTTCACATACTACAAGGTCCCTGGTTCAATACCTGGGGCCCAAGGAAATGAGATGAATAAGACTGGTGCCCGGAAAAGCAACGTAGATGAACAATGAAATGAAATAAAGAGATTTCTTCCTCCTCTCTCTTCCTGCTTGCCTTCCTACCTGCTCACCTTTATTCTTGTATATTTATATATATGTATATATCTATATGCATATTTATGTATACATACAGAGAGAGATGAAATTAAGAATTACATTGCTGAATCACAATTTGCAGTAGAAAAATATAGAAACAACCTAACTGACTGCCAACGTATGATTAGATAAAGAAGTATGGTACATGGATATTCAAGGGAATTCCATGCAGCCATTCAAAAAAGACGAAATTGTGCCTTTTGCACAACCTGGATGGAATTGGAGATGGTTATGCTAACCAAAATAAGCCAGAAAGTAAAAGAGAAGTTCAGGATGGTTTAATCAATATGTGGCATATGAAGAAAGAAAAACAAATGAACAGAAAAATCTCAACAAAAAACCATGGCAACAGGCAAAGGGTTGGAATGAAGCAGAGAAGCAGGGAGTTACCAAGGTGGTGGAAAAGGACGATGGGACTCTGGTGGTGCTTGTGGTGTGAAACCCAGTTGAGGTGTGAATTCAATATCCTAAAATGTATATAACATTGTGAAATAGCAAAACAATTTAGAAAGGCATTGAAAAATCAAACCGATTAATTACTCAATAAATGAGACACGCGGTAATTTTCTAAAATGTAGAATTAAAAAAAAATCGACAGAATGGTTGATTCAACAACGATATGATCACACTGTTCTGGTTCTATTCTAGTAATGATAACCACATACTAGAAGTCACATATTGCTCTCATGTTACAAAAATTGATGGATTATAGATGCATTTACTCTTTATGAATGATTAATCTATAACCACTAGTATTTACTAAATTATTTTTCACAAAATTTTTTGTGGATCTATTTTTTTTTCAATTTTCTCATTTCTACTGAATTTCTGATTTCTACTGAAGTAAGTGATACACTGGAGAAGGGAAGATATCATTTAATAATCTTGGCAAATGAAAAGGCAAAAATATTACAAAAAAGAGAAAATAGCATGTACTATATTGTTGAATAATTTCTAAATGTTGTGCTTAAAAATCTTATTTTTGCTTAAAACTAGTCACCACTCTGATTTAGTGCTTCCAGGGGTTTCACTTTCACTATAAAACATATGCATGGGACTTGCCCTTTATTAGCACATAAATCTATTAATATAATAAACATGATGTTTGAAATAATGAATTACCTGGTCTCCAGTAGAGCTCATTAAAATGTTGCCTCTCAATTCCTTCGTGAGAAGCAGACCTCTTTAAAAAATTAATGGGAGTCATGAATTGAGTTTCTGAACAGCATATCCTTTTAGTAGTAGTTACAGCTTTCCTAGTGACAAAGATGTTATTTGGTGCCCTCTGTGAAGTTTTCAGGTCTTATAATGTTAAATATAATATGATTCTAGAATAAGTAGAGTTTTTAAATGCCATTTAAAATATGGCTAGGTTTAACGAAATAAGAAAACCAAAATGTCTCACTTCAGCAAATTAGAGTCTTCCACTTTTCATGATTTAGGGGCACAGGAAAAAGAGCCATGTTCTCCAGCAGGCTTTGAGAGGTGGTCTCATGTGAACAGGAATTCTCCCAACACAGAGATGTGTCTACAGTGGGAAACTAATGAAGCCTACCCGTCAGCAACACTCCTTTGCCACAAGCTGCTGGTTATAGTGGCTGAGGAGGGGTTAGATAAGCCAGGTTCTAATCAGGAAGCAGTCCTTTGTCTTCATTTCTAGAGAGATACCTAAAGAGAGCTCTGAATCGTCCAGCCTTCCAAAATTTGTTGTGATTCAATTTCTCATTTTAACTAAGATCATGTTTGCAGCTTTGTACTATTTTTTCTCAGAGGAATACAAAAATCAGGTAAGTTTCAGGTCCTATAAAATCTGGATCTGCTCCCTGTTCAAGAAGGGTTTTGTTTGCAAAGAAATGTGTTTCAAAAAAGCTATTTATTTAGTTATTCATTTAGTTTAGAGAGGAAGGGACTGGAGGAAGAAGTGTTTTGGAAAAAGGAAGGAAGAGGAGGAGGTAGCACTTTTATGTATTTATTTAATTTGGGTTGTTCCCCTGGTCCCAGTCACCAGCCCTGGTCCTAGAGCTTTACATGGTGCTATGGAGGTGTTCCCACTTTGGCAGGGTAATGGTCTAGGTAGACGAAGGAAATCACGAGAAGATACGGGCATCAAGGACATGGCCTTTATTGGACTCAGGACAAGGGAATCCAATGAGGTAGGTCAGGCATGCTTCTGGGAAGCCACTATGACCCTGGCAAGAAGGCGGACTCTTTTACAGGGGGGTATCAGCACAGGCAGGGTGGTAAGGTGGGCAGGAACTGTCGAGTGGGCAAGAAAAAAAAACAATCAAGTAGGTGAGGACATCTTGGGTACAGTCAGTGCAGGCAGAGGCAGATATCAACTCAGAAAATCTGTTACAGGCAAGTCCATTAGCCAGTCACCAAGCCCACTTTTAAGTTTAGGCATGGGTCATGCTCTCTCACTACCCTACACATGGTTCCAGCCCCTAGAGCTTAGAGTTTGAGTTATAGTATGTGCCATGAAGAATCCTTTTCTTTTTTTAAAGGAAAGGAATGAATAAAGGCAGAGACTGGAAGGTAGGAGGGAAGAGGAGAAGAAGTACTTTATTTATTTTATTTAGTTGTTCACCTTGGTTTTTCCTCCCAGTCCTGGGACTCAAACCAGGATCCTTAGGATGTACATGGACTGCACTGGTTGAAAGCTGCTGACCAAATTGCTACTCCACCAGGGTGCACCAAAGAATCTTTCAAATTACATTTCCTAACTACGTTCATTAGCTTCACCAAAACCCCTGATGAAGTTTGTGTAGATGTATGCAAACAGTCTGCACAAATCACTTGGATTTTGAGAGTTAATGACAAGAATTTCAGAGGCGAATGAGAACCTTACTTTATAATTTTTGGATGCAGTACCATGAAGGCTTATACCAACAGGTACAACAAAAATGACAAAAGTTGAGGATAATTACAACCTCATTAATAGGTGAGCTACTTCTTCAAGGTCTGCCTCAAGTTCTAAAGCATCAAGTGAAAGTCAGAGGAAAAGGCATGATCCACCCTGAAAACTCAGTAACCCCCAGTAACCACTGCTCCACTCCCTGATTCTACGATTTAAATGTTTGGGATTCCACATTAAGTGAGATCATACAATATTTGCCTTTCTTTCCCTGAGTTATTTCACTTAGCATATTGTCCTCCAGATTCGTCTATATTGTAGCAAATGGCAGGATTTCCTTCTTTTTTAATAGCTGGATGTTCCATTGCATATTATGAGTAATGCTGCATTGAACGTGGGAATCTATATATCTCTTCAAAATACTCATTTCATTTCTGTTGGATAAAACCCAGAAGTAACATTACTGGGTCATATGGTGGTTCCATTTTTAATTTTTTTGAGGAAACTCTGTACTTCTTTCTATAATAATACCAATTTGCATTCCTAACAACAGTCTAAAAGGGTTTCCTCTTCTCCACATCCTCACCACACTTGTAATTTTCTTTTGATAATAGTCTATTAAATGATTTTACTGTGGTTTCAATTTGTATTTTCCTAAAGATTAGTGATGTTGAGCGCTTTTTCATGTATCAATTGACTATTAGCCTATCTTCAGAAAAATTTCTTTTCAGGTCCCTTGTACATTTTTTAATTGGATTGTGTCTTAGCTATTAGTTATATGAGTTCTTTATTTTGGATATTAACTCAACAAATACATGACTTGCAAATATTTTCTACCATTCCACAAGCTGGTTTTTTTTTTTTTATTTCTTTGACAATACAGAGCTTTTTTTGCTTGATGTCCTGTTTTTCCATTTTTGTCTCTTTGTTGCCTTTGCTTTGGTGTTTAATCAAAAAATCATTGCCAAGATAGTGTCAAGGAACTGTGTCAGTATGTTTTTTTCTAGTTTTACATTCCAGGTTTTACATCTAAATGCCTAATATATTTTGAGTGAGTTCTTTGTGTGTGGTGTAAGGTAAGCATCCAGTCATTCTTTTAATGTGGATATTCATTTTTCCAACACCATTTATTGAAGAAACTTTTCTTTCCCATGTGTATACATGATGTCCTTATCATATATTAATTGAATGTATGCGAGTTTGTTTCTGTGCTTTCTATTCTGTTCCATTTACCTTCGTGTCTGCCTTTATGCCAGTACCAAACTGTCTTGTTTGCGATTCTAGTTATTATTTGGTTTGTAAACATAGCACTTTAATCTCTGCCCTCACACTCTCATGGCCTGCTCTGTGTGTGTCTCTCTGTGACTCTTCTTGCATATGCCATACATATTGAATTAAGTGCCTATTCTTCTCCAATATAAGTTCATCCTAACTTAAATCTTATTACATCTGCAACTAAACTATTTCCAAATAAGCTTACAACCTTAGGCACTCAGGGTAATGCTTCAACATATCTTTCTGGCAAACACAATTGAGCCCATACTTTCATAAACAATAAATTTGGTTTTAAAAAGCAAAACTGAAATGGAAGAATCAGGAGCAAAGAAAATAGTAAACATGTGAATAAAACTAAACAAAAATTGCCTTCATGTAACTATGAAGAAATCTAAAATGTTTGTTAAAAATAAAACTAAATCAAAAAAGCATTTTAGATATGATATGTTAGCAACCAAGGCTCATGTTATCTAAGATATTCAAAATAAGAGGGAAGATACTGAATAATTTTAGAACTTCAGTCAAATATTAAGTTAATATTTAAGAGCAACGTCTGAAAGAAAAGAAACTGACAGATTGGCTTCCAAATGTAATGGAGAAAATAATTTTCATTAGAAAGATCATTCCAAATGAAGTCAAGAAAGGAGAAAAAATAGCAAATTAAACACATGCACACACACACACACACACACACACACACACACGGTAGATGGAATAAATAATTCCAAACACAACAATGATCATATGAAATGTAAGTGCAATAAACTCTCCAGTTGAAAAGCAAAGATTATCCTATTTAATAGGGTATAATAAAAAATACTTAAAATATAAGGTTATAGAACCCTCCAAAGTAAAAGGATAGAAGGAAATCTATTAGCCAGTATTAGTGCAGATATTAGAAAAAAATATGTTAAGGCAAGATCATTATTCAGAAATAAAAAGAGATACTATAAAATAATAGTTAAAATTCATCAAAGGGTAGCCAATTTTAATTTTACATATACTTAGTAATATGATCTCAAGTATACAAAATCTAAAATTACCAGATTACCACAGACAATCTTCTATGGTAGTTGAGGATTTTAAGACTCTCAAAAACTGATCAAGACAAAATATTAGTAAGAATATAGAATATGGCCCACCTCTGTGGCTCAGACAACTAAGAAAGCTAAGGAACAGGCTATGCAAAGTCTGCAGGTTCGAGATGAGAAGCCAAGTGTAGAAAAAAATTAATATAGAAGATGATATTTGAAAATATAATTGAGAAGTTTGATTTCATGAACCAATGTGGATGCATGTTCTTCTTAAGTATCTCTAAAATGTTTTTAATTTGCTAATTGTTAAGTCACAGAGCAACTCTCATCACATTAAGAGAATCAGAATAAATATATTTTGAATATGTAGAAGACATTATCTTTTCTTGAATAGATTAGATATAAACAATAAGAAAAATAAGTTTCAAGGATAATTGCTCAGTTTTGGTTTAAGGATCATGCTGTTATGGCTGAGGCTCCATACGGGGCAAGAAGACTGACAGCCAGGCACTCAAGTAGAAAAAATAACACTTTATTGCACGCACCAGTGCTGGCTCAGGGGTATTGTTACCCAAATCTGAACAACAGGGGGTCTAGAGGAGCTCCCTTTGTACTCTGAGGTAATGATTCATCTCCTTGGCTACCTGTGGTTTCTACTGGCAACTCTGACCAGTTACATACAGCTGCAGAGTAGGGAGGCGATGCTTGTGTGTCCTTAGTCATGATAACAGGACATAGCTGCAGTCTCTGTAGAACAGGACGTAGCTACAGCTTCCATAGTACCATGGAAAATTCCTGGCAGACTAACTTTTGCATTGGGGTCAGGGAAAAGGTCTTCTATCACAATGCTGCTTTTCACTAAGATTGTGAATAGAAGCCAGAACACAGATATGAATCTGGGGAGAGGGCTCTAGAAGTTCAGAATTTTATATTGACTAAGTTAGATTAAAGATATCTGCTGTACATAAAATTGAAGATTCCAAGTAAGCCTTTCTATGGAGAAAAAAAATTAGATATATCAGATAATCATTAGCATAAAGATTATGGTTTTAACTATAAGATAAAGTCTTCTTAAGAAGGCATCTATTGATAGAAAAGAGGAGCAAAGTTTAAGCCAGGGAAAATTCCAAATTTAGACATCAGGATGGGCAGTAGAAAGGCACAGGGGACTAAGAAAGAGTGCTAATGAAGTATAAGGAAAACAAGGACACAGTGTCATGTCAGGGGTACCAAGATAAGCTCTTCTAGAAGAAAAAAGTGGTTCATGGATGATTTAGGAAGAAACAGATGTGACCATTGGATTTAGTATTATAGAAGTCATAGTGGATTTGGCATTATAAAAATCATTGAAGTAAGTCTCCATGAAGTCCTAATTGAAGTGGACTGGATCAAGAATATAAGGTAAGGAAGTGAAAGAGTAACTATAAAAAACTCTTCATAAGTTTATGAAAGAAAATGGAAAGATAAGAAAGGTGATAGAGATACAGGGGGAAAAGAGAGTTTTTTTGTTTGTTTTAAAGCAGGATATATACAAGTGGGTTATTTAGCTGAAAGAAATGATGTTATTTTAAAGGATATAAATGATGAAAGGGAATAAATGCAAGAACAATGTCCTCAAGAAAGTTCTTATTTTATTTCAACATTTTCTCAAAAAAGAATAACTAGTTGAGACATTGTGAAGCTGTATAGGAGCACTGAGAGGAGAAAAGAGATGCGAAGCAGTTGTTTGGGAGTGAGAACTTGAATGTGTCAAACTATTAGAATTGTTAGGTGGTTTGGTTTACCTTTTTGAGTGTTGCAGTCATAGACTCCATGTGAAACCAGTCAGCATGGTCTCATGTTTGTCTCCAGCAACCTTGAGCTGCTTGAATGCAGATTTGGTAGATAGCTGGATTTAACTAAGATTGGAATTGTGCTTGATAAGCATAATAATAGGAGAGAAAGATAAATGGCTTAAAAGTGTTTGGAAGATTGTGATTTCAATATCACACGGCTTTCAACTTTTTGTTTGCATGCTCCCTAAAAATAATTTTGAAAAACTGTGTACCCCTCATATGTTCTTTAAGGTAACATCTAAATTTTTTATTCTAAGTTTGTGTGTTCATTTTTTGATATACATTTTGATGTGCTACTTCATTAAAAATATAACTATTAGTCCATTGGGAGAGCTATAATATAATACAATAAATTGGGTGGCTTACAAATAACAGAATTTTTTTCTCATAGTTCTGGAAGCTGGGATATATAGCTTAGATCCCAGATCAGGGCACTGGTAGATTCAGTGTTCAATGAGAATCTGCTTCTTGATTCACTGATGGTCATTTTCTTGCTCTGTCCACATATGGGAGTCTGGGGCATCTTTATTCATATCTCTTTTATAAGAAAAGAAATCTAACCTCTGGATTTAATTACCTCTCAAAGGTCCCACCTCCAAATGCCATTACATTGCGGATTGGATTTCAATTTATAAATCTTGAGGGAGCACAAACATTCAACCTATGGCTGTAACCAATAAATTTTAATACCATACAAATTTGGTACCCACCATTATCCATTTAAAAAGGCATTTAAAGTGTTTCTTTAAATTGAAAATTTACAACTTTTCTTTCCTGTTTAAACCTGTGCTTCCAATACACTGCTCCTTCTAACAACTGAATTTTGTAATATATTTTTGGACTCACAAGTTTTTATTTATCACCTTCACACATTTCTCTGCAACAAACATATGTATACAAACTAAAGGTTAATGCAGTTTCTATATTTGCTGTAGCATAAAGCTTTAAGTATTAAAATTTTTCTTCTAGATTAGTCACTATTACAAATATTCTTAATATGCATTGACTAAAATAGTTTTTCTATATTAAACTTTTAATCAAAACTTAAGTATATTTTATAAATTGATAGTAAATGCAAAAAATAGTATTTTATTATAAGGTATTCTCTTTATAAAAGAGGACACTTTTTTAACATCCATGGGTTACCAATCTTTTGATCAAATTATAGACAACATAGACCATTGATTACATTGTTATTTTTTCATTGTTAAATATATGTGCTAAGAAGCCTTTTTCTCACAACTAAGTAGTTATAAATGGTAAAGTTTTATAGCAATGTCACTCAACTCTAGAAGTTCTTCTGAGATAAAAATCAAAAAGCATCACAGAAGGACTTATCATAAGAAATATATCAGTAATGTATGTGCTGACAATTTAATTTGTTTAAAACAATGAATTAGAAATCTCCTAACTTGGTACTAACAAAGGTATCTGTTAACTTGGCTATTAGTATCACTTATTTTCTCAATTCCTGGGAAGTATACTAAGAGAATCTTTACCAAGACTTATCTAAATGTAACATACTCAAGATTATTTTACTTAGAGGTATTTTTTTAACTCAATATACAAAGAAATAAATTTGGAAAAGCGAATGTTATTGATAGCACGTCTTTATCATTGCCGTATATTTGATTAAATACTATCTAATCATGTGCTTTATAATTAAACCTTTTTTAGGTCATTGTAGATTCATATGCAATTGTAAGAAATAATACAGGAACATCCTCTACCCTTTGTCTTCCCCATGTTCACATGTTTTTAATATATTTTCATCAGTACTTCTAAGCAGTTGATTTAGCAGTTCATTCATTATTGCAGAAGCCTTCCATGCAATCCAATTGACAAAGCCAGAGCTCAGTGTCAGCAAGCATCCATAGTAGACGTAAGTGCTTTCAGAAAGAAGTTGACTTCATTTTTTCTTTTTTAAGAGAAAGGTACTGGTAGTGATGAAGTCGAGTAGGCAGGAAGAGAGAGAAGGAGGAAGTACTCCATTTACCCTATTCAGGTATTCAGCTTGGTTTATTCCCAGCTTGGTTTATTCCCAGGGCATACAACTGGATGTATGTGGACTACACCAGCTGGACAAAATAGGTAGGCCACTGGCTAGGCCTGATTTTATTTTATTTTTTTCATTTTATTTACTTGTTCACATTGGTTGTTCTCCCCGGTCCTAGGTCTTGAACCTGGGACCTTGGGATGTATACAGGACTGCTTCTTGGGTTATACAAGACTGCGAGGCCACCAGGGTGCACCCAGCCTGACTTTATTTTTAGATTGTGTCTTATATGTACTTTGAATATTTATTAAAATACTGAGAAAAAAGTACAGAACATATTTTGTCAAAAGGATTACTTGCTTCTGTAGATAAGACTAAAATGATATGGAATTAATAATATTATATCATACATTTTCTAATCAGTTATAGTCATAACAAGACAATATTAATATATAATTTCTCAATATGTATTTTATATTAATGTAGTGTAATAGTTAAATGAAATGACCGGTTTTCTTATGAGGAGTATGATAACACATACCCATGCTTTGATAAGTATTTTAGTGTACATACATTAAGCTATGCTTTTCATCCTTTTGGAAAACTTAAAGGATTACTATAAAATTTAATATAGTTCTTAATTTTGTTAGTTGCAGTGATCTTTGAATAAACTCAGAACTTTCTTCTGAATTTATTAAAGTGAAAAGTGAATATTACTAAAACCATACTAATCCTATAGCTAACATATAGTATTTTTTTGTTAATAGGCTGTAGAAATTATTGAAGATTTTATTAAAAAAAAAGTAAGATGAATAGTGACAGCAATATAGAATATATATTTCACGATTTGGTTTAAAAAAGATTTTAACTATCTTATTAAATAATGCATATAAAATCATATCACATATTTTTTCCTTATATATCTTGAAAATGAGAGCAATTCCTGTTATATATATGTGTATGTTCATATATATATATCTATATATCTATAGATAAATATATATAAAATGAATCACTCTTCTTGGGACGTTCAAGGTTCTTTTCATTTCAACTAATAAAAAGTTTGGGGGTTGGGAGGAGTAGCTTTCCAGAGAAGAAACCTGATAAATGCTACCTCAGGGTGGTGGTTAAGGTCAACGTCAGCAGAGGTCAGTCCAATCATGTTGATAACATATACCATGATACAGTGTGATGAAAATACAACTCTCAAGACTGTAGAAATTTTACCTCTATAGTCTTCCTCCCAAAAACCTATAATTCCAGGATAATCATGAGAAAAACATCAGACAAATCCCAAATGTGAGACATCTACAAAATACCTGACCAGTTTCCTCAAGTGTCAAGGTCATCTGTCATAAAAATTGGAGAAACTGCTACAACCAAGAGAAGGTTGAGGAGACAAGATGACTAAATATAAGGTGGAGTCCATGAACTGAAAAATAATAAAAACTAAGAAAATCTGAATAAAATATGAATGTAAGTAGTAATATTGTATCAGTTTGGGGGCATTAATTGTGGCAAATATTCCATAATAATGTAAGTTGTAATAATAGAAGAAAAACTCTGTACTATATTTGTAATTTTTCTGCAAAACTAAAATTGTTATAAAATTTTTCAATTTAATTCTTAAAAAAAATACTAGGGATAAGTAGCTTGAATAGATAAAGCAAAAATAAATATATTTGAAAGAGTGCTTTAAATTTTCAGCAACTCTTTGCCGTTTTTCTCTCACAGGATTTTTCTTCCAGGGTAAGATATTCATTAGAAACAGACTGGAGATAAAAGAGGCAAAGTCACTGAAGAAAAATGATTATTAATCCCACTTACCGTTTTACCCAATGTTTGAATTCAGAGCATCTCAGTATGGGAAAATGTGTTTCTCTTTCACTGAAATGCATAGAAGATAGAAACAAGAAAATTTGGTTTTAATTAATTTTTTTAACTTTCTCAATACTAATAATTTGATTTATTATTTAATTAGCACCTTGAGGTTTGACAACCCAGTTGAATACACCATAGTAAGATTTGGGATCAGTTAAAAAATTTGCCTTTCTCGTGTGTTGTAGAAGAAGGGGTGTTATAAATGCCTGCGAAGGCTCAGATGGTGAAATTAAGAAAAAAATATCCACGTGAAGATTCAGAGTATAGACAAAGCCATTCCTGGCACCATCTCTCCCTGATCCAGAAGAAGCCTACACATCTCCATTGGCCAGAGAGAAGCTAAAGAAGAAAAGCCTTTCTTAGTATTGCCTAAGGTTTCCTCAAAATCCAGATAAAAATTGTAATCATCCTGTGTGTGCTTCTCTTGATCCCCAGATAATATTTAAATCAGGTCACTTGCTCAAGAAACTTGTTACAATAAGCCTACCCGGTACTGTAACTACACAGAGCAATCTGTCTGACTCTTCCTGGATTCGAATCGTCAGATTAATTAATAAAGTCTTTATTAAATTTTACAATGTCTGGGATCTTTTTATTCCAGTTGTCAAGAATTTCCTTAAAACTATCATAAAAATCCTCCCTTGGAAGGTCTTCCTGTACCTTACGTGCACCTAGTTTGAAGAGCGCTGAAAAGGTGTGAACCACAGAATCCCAGGTGAGTAAGGAGGGAAGTAAGGACAGGAGGGCACTGAGCAGCTGTGACATGTGGCATGGCCAGTGGTTGGGAGGGTCTGACGAAGCTGAACTCCCTGGGGAGACAGGAAAGAGAAAAGAAAGACAATAAGCAAAGGGAGGTGTTTGCTTTCAAAGATGTAGAAGAGCAAAATTCTGTCATTCCAAAAATGTCTTTGATAAAAAAAATATAATTTCACAAAAAGGGATTCTGAAAACTGGAGAGGCTACCAATCTGAAGACATTTTCGTGTGTAAAAAAGAAATTTCCTGTGTAAGAGCTTCTCCCTCACCAAACCTGGAATAGCTAATCCCTTCAACTCTCCGTGCAGAAAGCAGAACCTCAATCTGCATACAAACTCAGTCTTTCCTTACTGTGTCCTTCCTACCTCTGTGGCTGACCTTCCCGTCACCTCTCACCGCCACCCCATTCACAGGCACCCTTTGACTCTGTGTGAGGGTATCTAAAATAAAATGAATGTCACACGATGAGTCTCTCAGTTTAACTGGGTTTCTTCCATGTATGCAGGAGGTATACATGTTATGTTCTTTCTGGTTATTTTATCTCTTGAAAAAATAAGAGAAAAGGCAAGCTGGGAGTTCGTATTAGTTGGGCAGGAGGTGGGTGGGACAGGAATAGGGCCTATAGCAATTTCAGAAAGACCTCTGAAATTTTTTTAGAAAGACCTCTGAAAATCTTTTTAAAAGGGTTTTTAAGATCTCTTCTTGAAAATCAGGACTACCCCTGCTCAAGTGGATCTTGCTGGCGACCATATACAAACTCCTAATAATAGGAGGTGCTTGATTAACATGCCGACTAACTGAAGGTATTTATAAAATTTATACTGCAAGGCACTCTTCCGAGAAATTTCTTTCTACCTATCTGCCTTGAATATCAATGCAAGAAATGAATATAGGTTTCTGATATTTATAGTTTTTATAGCACTATTTCCCAAAACAGTGAATTGCATGTTTTCTATATCAAAATATCTCCCTGGGCTATTCTAAAAAGACATTTTTAGAATATGAAAAATGCAGTTCACCCCACAGTAGTCACCCTATTGGATCTGCTGTCTTCTTCCCCTTCACCTGCATGGTTGTGAAAGTCTCGTGCTTTCTTATTCTGAGTATGCACTTCTCTGCTCGTATCTACTGTATTGAACAATCGAGGTCCAGTTCTGATTCTTTCCCTGACATTAGTGCATGTTTGCTCAGGATGCACATTTTCCCAGGCTACTGATTTTTTGGTTTATTTGCACCTGGATGGCTGGGGAGGAGGTCCCTGCAGACCAGGTGTCCCTGAATCAGTCAATGCCATCACCCAACACTTCTGCTGAGGATGCTGTTGAGTAAAACCGCAAAACAAAACGAAGAATATAGAGATGTGTTTGGCTTTGAACCATTTCAGCAATTATCTTTATTTTCTTACTGCTGATCAGATCTACAAGTGTTCAACCTACCCTGCTGAATTTTTAACGACTTTTCCCTAAAAGCAACTAAGTGTTGTGCCATGCCGAAGGCTCCTGCCTAAGTAGATTTTCCCAATGGTATTGGTGGGTTCCACTGCAGAATGGATAGCAAAGCTATTGCCAGACCCTGGGAATTTACAGTGTCAGACACGATAGGGGAGAATTCAGTCTAAATACTTCAGACTTCTTTAGCTCCCCCGAAAATTCTCCTTCCCTATTTCTAGCTAATTCCTTCAAAGTTAGCATTTCTATCTTAATGTCCCAGGTTGCCCTTTTGCTGTTATGAAATTGTAAACCATGTCAAGGAAAACGTATCTTTGCAAAGTACCTAAGTGGCGCATTATGAACTGCAAAGCTCCCACAGAGCAATTTAAAATGATGAATATCCTTTTCAAAATTGCACATGGACTTCAGCCAGAGAGATGCGAAGGATTAAACTCCCCATCTGTTCTTCACGTTGCTCATCATTGATTTATAATCCGCAGTAAATAATATGGCCACACGAACACAGTTGACCGGCAAGTGTAGCGGCACCGAGCGCCTGAGGGGTGTGCCCTGCAAGAAGATGTGTCCGTGGCATTCATACTTTTCTCCCACCTGGACTCTGATGTGACTCACAGCTATTCCAAGAACAGTTCTACCCACCATTCTCAGAAAAAAGAACACAAAACTCAGATGTACATTTTAGACTTTGAGAAAATAAAGCTCTTTAGGGGTAACTTCAGACTGCTGCTGTCATTAAAACAGTTTCGAGGCATCTTCCTCCTTTCAAACACATGTGCAAATTCATCCCTTCCTGTGTCAAGTCTCATGAACAAAATCACCTTTTATTCTAGATTGTTTATCATTCACTTACTAGCTGAGATGTATAGATAGCTCCTTTTTCACAAGCCAAGAAAGGGCACTGTATGTTTCAAGAAGGAAAATGACAGCTACAGGGTTCATGCAAGTAATTTCAAGGCACACCTAACTCTGGTGTCATTTCTGAGCAGAATCTCAATGTGGGCAGACATGATGGCAGATGCGTGCCTCTCTAGCCCAGCCTCAGCTCGTATGAGAGCTGAAGGGTAATGGAAAGTATGCAAAGTCATACTCTGCAGCTCAAAGAAGGCACACGATGAAGCGAGAACATTGGTGTCCACTTCGTTGCATGACCATTTTGGCCTCAGTGTTCCCTGCCATTCTTCAGCTTGCTGCCCACCACCTTATAGGAATGTTCTATAAGACATTCTCATATAATATTCCAAGGTCCTCTCACTGCCATTCCCTATTGTCAACTCTCCATCTTCCATCTCCTCTTTGCACTATTCTTCTGCCCTAAACTAGCTCATCCCCTGACTGTCAGCCCTCAAAGAGTTCAAATTTAAGAATGAACTCATATGATGTACTCAGATGCTAATGGCAAATGTAGAAAGAAACACCTCTGGCTTTTTTCCCTTCTAGGGACTAGAACACATTTTAAACAGGCGTTTCTTATAAGTCATTAATTTTCCAAGACAGAGGAAGGATTCTCCTGCTGGGAATTCAAATAAGCAAGGAAAGGAAAGGACATCTTTAGAGAAGCAGAGCAATATTACTGAGATACACTATTGGATATTTGTTTATGGGTCCTAGTCATAGCACACTATAATCTTTGGGACCCTTTGGCCATGTAGGATAGAGTCTTATCCTGGTTATTTGAAATAATAGAGGCGTTATTATAAAGCTATTAATCAAGATAAGAGCAACTGGAATGTCAAAGCAACTCATGAATAACCAGAATCAAACAGCTTTAAGGAAATGTAGTTTGGAAAGTACAAAACAGTCTGGAATTCAAGGTGAATTTAGGGGATGGGTGTGCTTGCTGTCTGAGCTCCTTGTCACCAGAGGGACTCAGCTCCTCTGGACTTCTGCAGCCTGGCTGCTGTCAGACAACCACCTCTTCCCTCCTCTGCATGTACTTTGATTTCTGCTAACTCATAACTTTTGCTTATTCACAACCTCTGCTTAATCACAATTTCAGCCTACACTCTAGCCCCTACTGGCTCATCTCCTCTGGGTGTGTGTGTTAGTTTCTGTTCTGGATTGCAGTTGACCATCTCAAAGAGTCCCAGTTTGAGAGTACTAGAAGAGAAGTTACCTGGATCTAGTAATTAAGATTCTTCTTGTTGAGGTACAGCCTTTCCGCCAGGCCTCAGTCAAGCCAACATATTCTTTGTTGCTAAGAATCAGTTTGGCTGGTTTAAGCAAGAGAGGAACGTATTGGAAGGATATTGAATCAGATAGATACTCATACAATGAGCAAAAACAGATGGAGACTGGGTAGTTAGAAGCACAGCTGAATCATTCCTCCAGATGATCAGTTGCCATTCCTAAGCAGTAGGAGCTAAAGCTTGCAATTTACCCCTTGGCATAGGAGACCAGACAGCGCTGCTTGTCGCCTTGGCCCTACTGACCCTGGAGAGTGAACATTGTTGCAATCATTTCCAAAAGGTGCTCTCCTCAGTTCAGTTCCCTTGTCTGACTAACTCCCAAGTCCAGATCTAAGAAAGTATTTCACAAGTTCTCTCCCTAGCTGCATGGGAGTTGGGTGGAGATCACCAGTGGAAAATGGGCTCTGCATCTCACCAAGTCTCAAACAGGGGCAATTCCTCCAATATACGTGAGAGAGTCAGATGATGGGCAGCTATGGAAAAAATGCAGATATTCATTACACTAATGCAGACTTAGCTGCCCTTGGATGACAAGTCCATGCTGAGCCAAGGAACTTTGCTTAGAATTGAACATGGCTCATCTCTGTAGACTGTGGGCAGGGGCTGCTTTTTAATTGGCCAGTCCAAGACAATCTCATAACCAAAAAATTACAGAAAATTTTCTCATGTGCACTATTTGCTTAAAGCCACATGGGCCCACTTATATTCCAAGTATGTATTTATGTCTGTCTACCTGGTTGGACATAAGCATCTTAAGACAGGGACTTTGCCTCACCCTTTATTTTTATCTCCCCAGTACCTATAGCACTGCCTGGCATGTAGCAAATGATCCAAAAGGTTGCCTGTAAAAAGACTTGTCCAAGAATTTCTCCATAGTATTAGATAACAAACTCCTCCATTCTTTTGGGAAGATCATGATTTAAACAAACAAAAGAGAATTTATTAACACATCCTGAAAGAGCCAAAGAAGTAAGAATTTTTATTACCTATACTCTTTTCACATTTTTATTAGTTCCTTTACAGGGCACACAACTCTGAAATTGTGGCAGATGCATTGTGAGAAATGCTTGAAAGAATGACTGAGGCATGAGAGACAGGTAGAGTTTGGAAACGGACCAGCAGAAAGGGGATGGGAATGAAAGAATCAAGGAAAGGGAGCAGAGTTTATCCAGGGAGTGTTAGAAACACAAGTGCCCTGACAACCTAGAAGGAAACTAGGGAAGTCTCCATGTTGCTCTGAGGCAGCAAGGGAAGAAAAATGGAGTTAATATTTTCAAGTACTTACTACATGCAAGACAATCGTAGGAACGTGTGTGTCTATATATGTATGTGTGTGTTTAACCCTTAAAACAACCTAACGACAATAACCTAAACTAGCAACGAACATTTTATAAAGTGAGGTCAGAGGGATGACACGATTGACATATCATGTAGATTAAAAAAA
Source organism: Solenodon paradoxus (assembly GCA_004363575.1). Classification (NCBI taxonomy): domain Eukaryota; kingdom Metazoa; phylum Chordata; class Mammalia; order Eulipotyphla; family Solenodontidae; genus Solenodon; species Solenodon paradoxus. The sequence goes on from RJWH01000005.1 coordinate 34,397, forward strand.
ATAGCAGCATCAGAATTTAGTGACTCTCCAACTGATTCCAAATTCCATAGTTTTAATCTAGCCAGCTCGCTGAGTAAAACAGAAAGAGCTGGCAAGTCAGGGGAGAAGGTAAGCCGATCATACTCACCAGGACTATGTCTCCAAACCATGTTTACAAACTCCTGCCTCCTGAACAACCTCTGAGATTCTCTATGGGAGAAATTTTCATAATTAAAAAATTCCAGATCATTTTTGTATGAAATTTTTTAAAAGACAGGACAAGTTTTGCCTTCCCTATCAACCTAACTGCCCTAATTCATCAGTGTACTTGGAGGCAATAAAGGAGTTTTATACTAGTTCCAAACAGAAGGATGACTTCGTAATGCACTTTAACCCAAAGGAATGAGAAAGATGAGTTATATATGATGACTGGGTTTACAAAGTAAGACCTTAACGCATATTTTAATGTTTTCCCTGTGTCATATTGAAGTGGCCATCATTTTTCTGGAGAGTTACAAAGTGGCCCTGTTGGTTTGGGCAACTACTAAAAATCATAAACATCACTGGAGTTTACCTGATGTCATCCCGAGAAGGCATGACACTCTGGCCCAGAAAGTGGAGTTTAGGAATTCCTGATCCTGATAGTAATGGTTTGGATGGTGTCTATTCACAATACACACCCAGGACTTGTGAATGACCTCGCATGCAAAATGGATATAAGAATCTTAAGAGGAGAACTTCCTTGATTAGAACCCATAATCCAATGTAAGTGTCCTTAGAGAGAAGAAACTGTGAGATTATAAGAAGAAGAGCCAGTGAACATGGGCACACCTAAGAAGATCCCAGGAGCTGGGCACTGGGAGGTGGCAGTATTTGTGCAAAATTAAGGCTGCAGACACTCAGGCAACGTCCTTTTGTACTGATTTGCATGGTTTGTTTTCCTGACAGCAGGCAGACATTTCCCACGGTGAATGTAGCAGGGCAGGGATAAGAAGGGTCTGGAGGAAAAGGCAGTCATACCAACACTTCATAGGGGCTCAGCCCTGCACAGGCCACAAGGCAGAAAGCAGATAGGAGTGGAAGCATGTAAGAGCCCAAAGGCATCAATGACCCAAGCCTTTCCTTTCTTCATTTGGAAAGCAGGAATCCAGAGGAGAATCCTTGGGTGAAGGTAACAGGGTTGATTGATCACTGAAATTTCTCACCTCCCTTAAAGGCTCTTTCCTTTTATCATCTAGTCATCCAACAGGAACTTTCATAGCTGCTGGCCTCCCTGGCAGTGATACAAACGGCAATCTTATCCAATTCGTATGATGATTTGGCAGAGGATTCAGAAGGAAAAGAAGAAAGTGCTGAAGAAGAGTTGAAACATAACTCGTCATCGGATGGGCGATGCCCCCACTCATCACAGAAGGGCGCTAAAGCAGGGGCGCCAGGCTTGTGGTTTGGGACAGGGCCTGCGGGGGACTCATGAAAGATCTAAAACTTGGCACAAGACAGATGCTTTCTCCTGCAGAGAGAGGGCCTTGAGTCCCCAAAGAAACTACACTCTCACATCACCAGCACACACCGAAGTTAAGGATACCACACCTGCCTTCGCAGATGGGGCTCCCAGCGCAAACGCCCCCAACGCCCCCAGGATTTTCCAGCGCGGGCGCAAGCTCCGCCCTCGCCCTCGCGGGGCCACGGTCCCAGCTCCCAGCGCCAGCCGGAGCAGCGCCTGAGGGGCGGTGGGGAGTGGGCGCCACTCCTGACGGCCATTGGTCGTGCGGACCGGAGGGGCGGGGGCAAGACGCGCGGTCCTGTGGACTCAGCAGCCCCAGGCTCTCTCCCGCTGCGCCCGCCGCTCGCCCGTGCGCCCTGCCTTCCCGCGGACGCCTTTGCCCGCGCGGATCGCGGAGTCGGGAGCGCCCCCTCGGAGCTCGGCGCGGCCCCGGTTCTACCGCGCGCGCCAGAGTGCGGTCCAGGAGGTCGGCGCGTCGGGACCCGCAGGTCGGTGAGGGCTCCCGATGCCTCCCGCGAGCCGAGGCAGAGGCGTGGGGCGCCGGAGATGCGCGGGGTGCTGAGCGCCGGAGGTGGCTCGCCCTCTGCGAAGCGCCCGGACGCCGCGCCTGGGGCGGCCTCGAATCCCGGCGCCTCCACGCCCTCCGGATCCACCTCTCAGTCTCTACCGGCTTCCAGAGGTTTAACTCCTTGCTCTGGACAGCCGGATACCTGACCCCTTCGTGGTCGTCTACGACCGCTGAGCAGCCTACGCAGCCTGGCTTTTTAGATTCTCGGGTGATTTTCCCGGGCTACGGTAGGACGCGATGTCCTTGGCCCCAGGACGACCCGCTTCTGTCCCAGACTCAGGGGGCCAGGAGGATCTGCCCTCCCCAACCGCCGCTGCCAGGGTGATTCGTCTGTACAAGGGTAGACAGTTTTACACTTTGTAGAGTGTTTCTAGGTGTGATTCTGTTTGCTTTGCGATGTGTGCAGTCATTCTTGTCTTTGTTTTGTGCCTCTCTGCATTTCTAGGGTCATCTGTCCCTGTGTGGGGACGCTGATAGCCAGCTTTGCACCTTACGGTGCTCTCCCGAGTCTTTTCTCCTGTCTACGGTGGCTCCAAATCCGGGGAAGTTGTACCTGGCGCTGAAACTGTCATTCTCCAGTGGTGGTTTCCGGAGCTCTAAGAAATCCTAGTAAGAAACCGTATCTGCTCCCTTTTCCCTTCCTCTGGTTTGATGAAACGCTGGAATCCTGCGTTTTCCAGTCGAGGCGCGTGGATCTGGGCACATTGTTTGAATTCTGGTTTTGGAGGGGTTCGTATGATGTGCCCTCTTCCCCGGGGGCAGGACACATTGATTCACAGAAACATCTAAAGAATCAGGTTTGCTGGTTATTACCTGCGCGCTTTTGGCTGCCAGTTGCCAGCCCCGGGACTTGGTGTGAGACTCCAGAGACCGGGGCTGCTTCTAATAGCCCTCGTTTTCTCTGCCTGTTAAAGTGCCTTCCGAAAATGTTCTGCTAAAGTAAGTACTGAGGTGGTTGTAGTGGATAATGTGGTCCGATGGTTGGAGAACGACTCGGCCATTCCATTTGATTAGGTTCACACTACAGGTGCAAAGGGTGGGAAATGAGAGGTGGTTAAGTCCTAGGGCGATTGGAGAGATCACTCTCCAGGTTGTGTCTTCTTGGGTTCATCTTACCTTAGATTTTTCAGATCTCTTGTCAGACAATAGCCTATTATCAGGAAAAATGGCCAGTTAAGTGGAATTCTTTTCTTAAAAGGTTTGCGTCTTATGAAGTCTTGCAGTCCAATGTATCATTTTTCAAAAAATAGATATTTAATTAGCTTAAATTAGGCAACTAGTTGGAGTATGGAGTATTTCAACTTATTTGTGGTCTAGCTCTTAGGAAATCTCGTGTTTTTTTTAACTCAGAGGCTTTATTTACTCTTGTAAAGGCATCTTGTTCCTCCCTGCTATCACCCACGGATACATCCTGTATATAAACCCTATATAATCAGCACATAGCTGATATGTGCTGCAAAAAGCTCTTGAAGTATATACCAGTGAGACTGCCTTGAGACCGAGTTGCACAGACAACTCTTCCACAGGGCATGTCCTAGTCACCTTCAGATGCCAGGATTTGTGAGGGTAGGAAAACCATCTGCCAGCGTCAGAAATATTCTGAGAATACGAAGTTCCAGAAAGTCGGTGGGGCATTCCATTTCTGTGTTTTGGTTTTGAGGAGCTTAGTTATGATTTTTGATTCAGATTAATAAGGCAAAGTGCTTTTGAAAAACTCAATGCACAATCATGGTTCTAATTTAAAAAGCCTCATGCAAAGTAAGATCCATTTTGATCTCCTGCTCTTGGTTAGTTCAATTCAACAGATTTTACTGGATGTTTGTGATGTGCAAAAGCTTGTCAGGGGTTAAGAGATAAAGTGGTGTGATGATTCATGGCATCGGTTCATCACGAGATTTGTTTATTTGCAGGTTTGCTGAGTTTCTTTTACCTTGTTTTCCTTTTTAATAAGGACAGATGAAGGATGACAGAGTTGATTGGGGAAAATGATTAATCACAGTAGTGATTAAGTAAACTTGCAGTCATACATTTATTCTAAGAATTAAAGATTAACCCATCACAGGAAAAATCAACTCTCAACCCATCTGATAATATCCCTTCTTTTCTTGCCTTACTTTTCTCCCTGCACTTGCATTTTAATATCTTTTTTTTAAGTTTATAGAGTTTGTATAAGCAGTTCCTACATTTAATCAGTTATTAGGAAGGAGCAAAAAGTAAAATTATGGCCGAATTTTTGTATTTTGTTCATTCAGATTTAAAAATATTAAGAATTTGGAAAAATAAGAAAGGCCCTCTTGGTTGGTATCTCTTATCCTGGCACCCATGAACCATTCTGTAAATATGCATTAAATGAAACCAGAAGACAGAAAGTGTATTGAGAAGAATAATATTTTCTTCAAATAGATGCATGTGTAATATACTGTATTTTATGACTATATAAAACATCACAGACTTAACTTTTATAGGCTATTTCATTGTTGTTCATAATAATAGTTAAAATATAATAATAAAACCTTTAAATTGGATAATAGAATAGGAAATCCAACAAAGAAGAAGTGTAACTTAGTGCATGAGTTGGCAAAATTACTTTGAGCCGTAGCTTTATCTAGAAGTATAGATACAGAAGTCCATGATGCACATATGTGGGCCAGTCTTTGATTAATAATTCAGCAAGTCTCTCTGTGCATCACTGGCTATTTCAGGTGCAGGGTAGCAGGCTGCTGAACCAAGTTTGGGGGCCCCTTCTGACTCTGATTTGTGGCAGATGTAACCATAGAAATAGTGTTTTGAGATGCTCAGAACACAGAATCCTTGTTCAGGAGTTCCTTCTGAATACTATTTATGCTCATGCTCACACTTGAAACCAGGAAAATAGTCATGATTTAGAGGATACAAAGTTGTATCAACAACAATAAATAAAGTGGAGATTCTGAGTAATCAAGTACCACATACCCTGTAACAGTGTCTCTAAGCAGGAAATGGCACAATCCAGCAAAAAGAGTGCCAATATTTCAAACCTCTGGATTCATATCAGGAGCAGTAGACTATCATGAATATTTCTGAGTGCCTCTCTTTTAAATGACCATCTATGACATTCTATTAAGTTGAGAAATCAGTCAGTCCAGGTTTAGTCTGCATTAGGGGCTTGACTGTTGATGCTGATATTGTTATAGCGAAAGGGTCTGGAAATTATAAGCCTGCAATAGTTGTTAGTGTTAACTTAAGATGGCAACAGACCTGAATACAAATTTTGATGAGAAATGAAAGGATAGGTAGCTCTAAGAAGTGGTTTCAAATTCAGAAAGGCAGAAGATGACTTAAACCCCAGTTAAAGCACTAAGGCGGTTTCATTCAGGAAACGTACAGCCTATAGATTCACTCCCTGGGGTTAGCCCAAATAGTGTCTTTCCTGATTAACTTGCCATGGTAGTCTGGTACTGACTAAAAGTGCTGGGTATGCTGTCATTTGTTGCCAGTTAAAATGGTTTGCATCTTACTTTCAATTTCCCTGTGACCAAAATTATAGCAGAGGAACCTACTCCTCTCTTTTCTTAAACAGAACATTCAGACAGTCTGCAAAATGCAACTGTCACAAAGTGCCCAACTGGACAGATTGACTCTCTGACCTTAGCCTGAGAGTCTTAAACTTTGAAAGAAAAGGTTCATCTGAACCATTTCAAAAATTTATTTAAGTATATACAGTACAAAAAAATAGGAAGGAAGCAGGAGGAGAAAGAAGAAGAAGAAGAGGAAGAAGAGGAGAAGGTGGAAAGATCAGAGGAAGAGGAGTTCTGGGATTAAAAACCAGTTGCGTTTCCACTGCATAAGCTATAATTAAATTTTGTTTCCATTTCTTAATGAAAATACCTTTACTGCTTCTTTCTTATTATAAAGCAACACATGATATTTGTATCAAAATTCAAATGGTGAGATCAATTTCCGGATAGTGCCTTGATAGGATGCACTTTCGGGTCGCTCCTCACAGACAGAGAAAAAACAAAAAAATCACCTATTTTCCTGAGACAAACACCAAAAAACAACCGGCACTTTAGCTGGAGACAGAATAAGCGAAGACTAATGGTGGGTGAGGGAACCCAGTGTGGTTCTCAGCTAAGCCGCAGATTTGGATTTTGGACAGAGTGTGGGGGTCTCCGGATGCACAGTGGGGAGGAGGCTAGGGATTTCTGGACCAGCTGCAGAGGCAGCAAGAGGCGGGCCCAGTGGGCTTGAGACACAGAGCAATGGAGGGCCAACTTGGAAGAGGAGTGAAAGGAGAGCCACTATACCAGGAGCTGACTGGAGCATGAATGGTGAAATGGTACTGGGTGCAGTCATAACTGGAAATCAGCCAAATCAAACCCCTCCCACAACCAATTTGCACCAGAGACTGGGGTCCACTGAGCAGAAATCCCGCCCATCGGGTGCCCCACCCCCTGGAATACATTGAGAAGGCAGTCTCAAACCTCAACTTACCGGCTACCTGCTAGCGCCACTTTGTGGTTAGAGGCTAAACTCTAGCCCGATCGCCAATCCTGAGCAAGTCAAACCTACACAATGGCAGGGAAGTCGAACCTTCAAAAATATGAAAATGCCAAATAGAACAAAGGCACAGAGAAATATACATGAAATGATGGATCCAAGCAAAAACCCAGGGGAAAATCTGAATACAGATGTATGTAAATTACTTGAAGAGGAATTTAGAGTAACGGTGATTAACATACTCCTGGGAATCCAGAAATCAGTAGAGGCTGTTAACGAGAATGTCAGGCAGCAAAGAGAAGAATTAAAACAGACCTCAAACAGGTAAGAGACATTGTGGGTACATTAAAGACTCAATAGAGGGACTCAGCAATAGAATGGGTGAAGCTTCCAATAGACTCAGTGATCAGGAAGATAGGACAGAGGAACTCAATCAAGCAAAGCAGCAAAGTGATAAAAAAAAAAATTAAAAGAATTGAAGACAGCATTCGAGACCTCTGGGATAACATCAAAAGGAACAACATTCGCATCATAGGAATCCCAGAGGAAGAGAGAGAAAAAGGAGCAGAAACCGTATTTGAAGAAATGATAGATGAGAACTTATCCAATTTAAAGAATGAAGCAAGCCTCCAGATCCAGGAAGCTCAAAGCTTAATAAAAAAAACCCAAACAGAAATACACATGATCATAAAAATGTCAAAAATAACAAGATAAAGAAAGACTATTAAGAGCAGCCAGAGAAAAACATGTCACATAAGATTGTCAGTGGACTTCTCAAATGAAACTACAGGCCAGAAGGGAATGGCATAATATATTCAAAGTGCTGAAAGAAAAGGAGTTTCAACTTAGGATACTATATCCTTCAAGATTATCATTCAGAACTGAAGGAATGATAAAAACCTTTTCTGACAAGCCAAAGTTAAAGGAATTTGTCACCACAGAGCCAGCTTTGCAAAAAACATTGAAGGATGCTCTATAAAGCATGAAGAAACCACACAGAAAAACAATAAGGCAGAACTACACCATAGTGGGTGTCATCTGCCAGCCTTGGTCAAATTAAAGACTCCAGCATAGTTTCTTGCTTCCAGTCCTTGTTCATCAGTACAACTCACCAACAACCCTGTAGAAATAAGTGTCCCTTTCTTGCCCCAACTTCTGTGTACTTTTCATGAACTAGTCCTGACCCAAGACAACACAGTGACTTTCTTCATCACCAAGGGACAACAACTATACCTTCTCCAGATGACAAGAATCCCAACCTTAGGGAAAGGCTCCATCTTTTCAACATGTTCCTTCCTTCGATACTCAGCTCTCATTCCCAGGGTACATTTTAGAGTACTTAACCCCTTTATAGTTAGTGCCCCAATGTAATTCACAATTATATGTAAACTTTCCGTGTCTTCATTAAATTAAAAAAATATATTTAAAAAGATTCATATCTCCCATTAACAACATGTTGACTGCTTTATGTATAATATTTAGTTTAATTTTTGCACACTTCTAAAATTGTGTATGTCTGGGTGGTATTGCCAGCAGTATTAATAGTTGTTTGTTTACAAAAGTAGTCAGACGGTGAATTATTCTGAAGATTACTTTTTGACTTTTTGACATGTCCAGTATCTTTTCATGTGAGAAAATATGGTCCTTTGTGTTATATCTGTCCTTCATTGCATGATTCTTCCATCGTTTATGTAACAATCTTTGACTTGTGGACCCTTGACAACTCCAACATTTAGCTACACAATATAACTTCATGCATGTGCTTTTAAACCTGTCTGATTTTTTCCCCATAGGTTAAATTCTTAGACAGTATAATTTCCATTGTAAGCCTATAATGCCATACATTTTGGGGGTGAAAAGGGAAGCATTCATATAATTCATCCTACAAGGAGCAAATATTCCTCCACTATGACCCAGAATATCTTCTATATGCTTGGCACATATCTTTTACTCTTAAAAATTATTTTTTTAATTGATGTTTAACATTCATGTAGAAAAGAGCACAAGTTGGGTGTGCCCTGATGGCCTAGTACATCCTAGGAGCATTTCTACATACATCCCAAGGTCCAGGGTACAAGCCCGGGCTGGAGGAGACAACCAATGTGAATAACTAAATAAAAAGTAAAATGTTCCTCCTCTGTCTTCCTGCTTGCTTATTTGCCTTCATTCCTGCCTACAACTTTTCTTAAAAAAAAAAAAATACAAGTAACAAGTATATAATTATTGATTTATGTGTTCAATTTGAATACATTCATGTGTGAATGGAACCCAGCCAAACAATAAAGGTACCAACACCCTCCCTCATGGCCCTCATATTCTTTGGCAAACTGTCATCCTACCAGTCTCTCAGAGAAAGTCCTTCCTGAGCTGTTGACCTCAGTTTCCATGAGTCAAGTGTGATATTAAGGGTACAGTGTCTTTAATGTTGACAATGTAATATTGATCGATGGTTCTCAGACCTTCAGAAAGATTCCTTGCCAACAAAAATCTGGTCTGGTGCAACTCAGAGTTTCTAAGATCCTTCTTTCTATTCCTTGTCCCTATCAATTTAGTCTCAGATATTTCCATTGGACCCAACTTGGCAAATTTAATTCATGTGATAAATTAACCTCAGGATGACAAAAGGAATTGAATAACTTGCTTTTCAATTGATTTTCTCTCGTTGGCCACCCAGGTCAGCTCTGAGTGTAGAACGAATTTGGAGTTAGAAAAGGGATATCTGTTTCCAGTGTATAGTTCTGTCACCAGTTGTCTCCTTCTGCCAACTTTTTATAAGTATATACACAATGACCTTCATAATTTACTTAACTTTTAGAGACCACAGTTTTCTAATTTCTTTTTTTAAAAGAAAGATGCAGGCAGGAATGAAGGTGAGCAGAGTCAGGCAGGCAGAAAGAGAGAGGAAGAAGAAGTATTTTATTTATTTTAGTCCATCTTGGTTGTTTCCAACAGCCCCACAATGCGAAACCTGGACCTTGGGATGCATGCGAACTGTGCCCATCTGCTTCTCTGCGAGGGTGTACATTAGTTTCTAATTTTTAAGAACTTCCAGCTCCCCAATTCTATGAAATCATTTTCCTTTTGTTGTTGCTTGATTTTTGTTTGATTTATATATATATGTGTGTGTGTGTGTGTGTTTATGCACGCATATATATGCACACATGCATGCATACATATAGATACGTGCATATAGATACACATATACATATATGTTATTGAGAGGGACAATAAGGAAAGAAACCATAAATTAAATTCATGATAAATGTTTTAAGTTAGTTCCATAGTGAATGAGAAGAAAAAACTTATTTTCGTGTTAATCTGCTTTAATTTTCTTTATTCTTTTTCTAAGAGGCTGAGGTTTGCTTTAGCTTCTTAGCATAATACTTCTCATATAACCAAGACCATGATCTAGATGAAGTGCTGCTCAAAGTATGGCCCATGTACCAGTTGAAAGCCCTTGAATTGTTAACTACTCATTCATTGCGATATTGAACTTGAACCAGAATATAAATCAAATAAGGCACTAAACACACCCTTCAGTGTAGCTGAATTCTTTTTTGGTAGCAGGACTCTCCTGATGAAGGAAGCAGAACTTCGCAAGTCCCTCATCTCACATAATTCATAACCAACATCCCTGAGGGATGAAAGTGGCTGCTTTGGGTAGTATTGATCTCCAATGTGGAGTTTTGTAGTCAGATTGAGAATTTGTAAAAAAATTATAACCATTTTATTTTTCTGCATTTATTTTCTATTGATTTGGTGGGAGAGGGGTTGGAGGGGAGGAGTGGATTTATCCTTGAGATAGAGGGACTAACAGATTATCAGAGCATGTGATGTTCCTGAACATAGTAAGTTATGACAGCCTTCAAGAATAGTGATCAGAAAGTAGGTATTGTCTTTGACCCTTTTATCTTCAGAGACAGCAAGTGACAAGGGTTGTGATTATTAGAGATTTAGTAATTTTCAAAGGATGATATTATCATTGAGTTCAAGAAAATTTTCAATTAAAAAGAGTGCAACGTATTTCACATCTGTCTGATCCTCATTGACTTATGATATGACTATTTTTATTGTGTTCTTCAGAAGATATTTGTTACAGTTCCCTGGCCAAGCTCAAAGAAAGTATTTTAATATTTACAGTACGTTCCTCCATCCTTTCCACAGTTATCTTGGAGGATACATGATTAAATAAAATATTTGATGAATACTAAACTATACAATTGCCTGATTAAAAAAAGGTCAAGGTTTCTTCTGTAGCCTAGAACTACTGATTTTATTGACATAACTGAAGTATTTGTAAAATGTATAGACCGATAATCACTATTCTTTAAAATTGAGTATTTGCCCTTTGAACAGTGGATATGATTTTATAAGATCATTTATTCATTCATTCAACAAATGTAATTGCACATCTAACAGTAGAACAAATATGGAATAACTCTCCAAGAAGTTTCAACTTGCTTTATTCCTTTATTTTTTCTTTCATGTAACCATACAACACATTCTTGTTGAGCAGATATCTTTGTATCAGATGTTGTGCTAGTGTGAATATAAAGATAAGTGAAACATACAGGAAACTCTATTCTAGGAGTTCATCACCTGTGAAAGCAATTCAACAACTAAACAAATACAATAAATATGATAAAATGTGAGAAACACTAGTATTGAAAACTATGGAACATAACATAAGAATGCTGAAGAAGGAGCCAGATATTTTCAGAGAGAAAGTAGATGGGGAATATAGACCATGAATGAATAACAAATGAGACAGAGGGAGGACTTCAAGGGAGTCTTGAAGAATCACCAAATTGGATTTGGGGTAGAATTAGTACAGATGTGCAAATATAAGGATTAAACATAAGTATTTTTAATGATGTAAAGTTGAGGATGCTTTGACATCCCTGGAACACCATTTGAGAGACAATGGGAAACATGACACTGGAAAACTGTCATGTGGCCAGAAAATAAGGAACACATAATATAGGACAGATTATATTGGAGAGATCTTCCAGATTTCTCGCTTAGATGGTCACTGTAAAAACTATTTATGCATTATACTCATGCACATAATGAGATTTTATCACCCTCACGTACATAGTATTTAGTTAACAACCATTTGTTCAATGAATAATCGAATACATCAAATAAGAGTTTTTTGCCTTAAATGAAGGCAATTCCACTGGTACATTACCCATTTAATGATTTGTTTATTTCCATTAGAGTCCTGAATCAGTCAAAATGTCTTTATTGTCTCTCCCTTTTTCTGCTTGAAACTATTTGTGCATATTTAAGTCATAGCTAGTCAGGACTGTCCTTATACATCAGTACCTCATCATGCTTCCAGCTCTTAGGGAATATGTTTTTAGCTACATCAATAGTTGCCTTTCGTCTCTTAAAACATGCACTTGTATAAAATTAAAACTGAAATATCCTTTTCACCGTTCTCACCAGTGGCATGATGAGAGTTTTGACACATTGCATATACAATTTTACAACTCTCAGCTATTCAGAATTTGACTTATTTATAGTTAATTTCTTGATTACCCATCATAATTTCTGCTGTCACAGTATAGTAAGATCTTAAGTCATTCATGTCACGGTATAGTAAGATCTTAAGTCACTCAGGAGAAGGTAGATGATGCTATAATATCAAATAAGTCACGAATCGAAGTGGTTTAAAAGAAGTTTATTCATTGTCCACACTATTGTTAATAAAGACCTGCAGGGGGTGAAGGTACTCACTGTCACCTTGACACCCAGATTGACAGAGCTGACCCATACTTAAAACAACTACTGTAGCAGAGAGAAGGGGTGTGACAGATCTCAAAGCAGGTCTACATTTCCTACCCAGTAGTGACACGTGTGTCTTTACTAAATTTCATTGACCAAAACAAGTGGTATAAGGCATATACCGCTCTCTACATTCAAAGGGAATGGCATCGTGCAATCCTGCAGCATGTCTCAAGGAGGAAGGAATGGCAGAAGCATGAACAGCACTATGATAAGTGTCCAATTTATCCCTCAGCAACCAGAGAGAAGGAATGCAATGAACATAGAATTTAGAGACATAGCGATATAGATTTCATTTCCAGCCCTGCCTCTATGTGGCAGGGTAACCTTGGACAAATTTTTTAATTCTCTGGTCCTTAATTTCCTCATCTGTTAAAGAAAGATGAGCGATAATAATAACTACCTTAAATAGTCAGGAAGATTAGAAAAAATACATGCAACATGCATGTACACAAACACATAAAAAAATCAGTATATGCTTTTATTTAATAAGTATTGGCCACTATTAGTCATGTTGTCATTTTTTTCACAAATTGTTTTATCTGGAATTCTTTCTCCTGTAAAGCATTCTAGATTAAACTTCCCCTACCTATTATGTTCTGAAGATATATTCCCATTCCACAGTGACCTGGGGATGCTCCCACCACCCTTTTCCCCTCCCCTCAACTTCCCATCACTATCATTCCCTGATATGTCCCCTACACCATTTGATGTGCCAACCCACGCCATTTGAAATAAAAGAGAGCTAAGACTAGATACAGTCATTGTTCACACTACATGTAAAGAAGGTCACCAAGGGGTGAGTGATGTGTAAACATGTGTTTCTGATGAAAGCTATTGCAACAATTGAACAGAAAACACAAATCACCCCACCTTAAAGAGCTGACCTTGATAAAGGACAAAGTCAAAGCCCATGTAAGGACACCCATGATTTCCTTGAGTAAACCATATTTATTTATAGTTTAAAGAATGTATAACTATTTTATTTAGGTCACCAGTGCGGTAGGTTTTCTAAAGTACTTTCTGATTACTTTTCAGTTTTAATTTCTTTCATTTTGAAGTTGAAATACTTTCTGCGAGAATTTGGGCCTGCACTTATTTATTGCTTCCATATTGTCTTTGACAGATTCTGGTTTGAGTAGTTATCTAAAATGACAACAGGCTGCTGAGGACTTGGTTTCCTCCCACACTTGATAACCTGCCATATCATTTTGTTCCATCTTTCAAGGAACATGTAGACATCCTATTTGTTAGCCAAATTTTCTAGTTCACTGTGCAAAGAAGAGAGGGGTGGGGGTAGAGGGAGAAAAGGAGGGTGTGTTTGAGAGAGTAGCTTGAAACAGAATGAAAGAGGACAAGCCAAGCTCTGCTGCTTGATGTGTCCCAAGGGTCAGCAGGGGCATGGAAATCCCATGGGTGTTCCTGATGAAGGACACGGCATCTTCTTTTCTGTCTCCTGCCCTCCCTCATGTACCTGGAAACCTGGTAAATGAGTAATTTCAGAACACTTTGTCTGCTTGTAGGATTGTTTCATATAATCTCTGTCTAAAATCTGACTCATCTGGTACTCATTATTTTAGGATACCGACCCATATCTTCAGTCAGTGATGACTGGTGAAAGCACTAGTAATGTCAATGATCTCTATTTGTTTTATTTACAGCTTTATTTTGCAATATTAGTTTTAAATTCTCAATTGTTTATTGGCTGTGATTTCAAAAGACCCTGAACCTGAGAGTCAGGGTTAGCCTCTTACCACACTAGAGGGCTCACCTAAACTAAGGTGATTAGGAAGAAGTTGCCAGGGCTTTCAGTGAGCTTCCCAAGAATCGACCTACATATTAATCTTCACTAGGAAACTCTGGTCTCTTGAACCAAAATGCCTTCAAACCCTCTACCTTTGACTGGGTATTTAAATTGTGGGACATTAACTGATCATGTAAGATGGGCATTCACTGGATTCCATGATCCAGACTGAGATTCAGTGCATGGTGGCAAGAGCGAAGTCATGAATAAAGTTGACTATGGAGTTTTCATTCTTTGTCTTCAAGCAGCATCTCCCACCATAGTGGCTACAGTTTCCTGGGGGCATTAAACTTCCTCTAACTTATCTTCTGATGCTTCACCTCCAGTGCCTGTAGATTAGTGGGAATCCTGAGCTGACGGTAGCAGAAAGTATTTGAACTTTTTCAACGTTCGCTGAAGAATCAGGTGTCTATCACTGAATTTCTTTAAAAGTGTCTAGTATTTTGGTTAATGTATGACATAAGGCCAAGCATATTTTCCTTAGCAGCCTTAAAGATAAATCATTTTTTCCCAACTTGCATGTCAAAAAATCCAAATGTCCTGAAAAGTTACAAGGATAACGATAGACAGCTATATATATCCTTGCATCAGAATATCCAATTATTAAAAATTTGACACATTTGATTTGTTATCTTTCTTTGTATAGGTGTACACATATTTCTTTTTTTTTTTTTGGTTGTACCATTTGAGGGTTAGCTGCTGATACTACGACATTTTCTAGCTACATACTTGAAGATGCATTTCCTAATAAGAAGAATATTCTCCTTATCACACTTGGGGAATTTGATGTTGTTATAGTATAATTATATAGTGGATAGTCTATATTTGAATTTCTCCAGTTGTCCTAATTATGTCCTTTATAGCAAAGCTGTTTTTCTTTTTAGTTGGTCCAAGGAGCTTGCATTGAGCTAGAGGGACAAATCTTAAAATCTGCATCTGACTTTTTTTCCCTGCATATTCAGCTAACTACTAATAATGTAATATGGCCAAAACTGAATGTACCCAGAACTTAGCCTGCATAAGCTGCCAATTAGTAAGCATTATTCTTTTTAAATACTCATTTTTCTATGGAGAGCATCATCATGCTTTGATAGTCAGCCATAGAGGACTAGAGGACTGGAAGAATGAGAGAACTTATTTAGCAAAATTCGTATGTATAAGCAGCAGACTAATATCCAGAAGGGATGGGCAATTTACATACTATGTAATCAACTAAGGTTCTATTTGTAGTTGTATTATGAGGGATGATGATTCATTAATTCAAATAAATGTTATGCCTTGATTAAAAATGTCATCATGTGAAAGATACAATGAGCGTGAGTCCATGCTGGGAAATAACAAAACTTAAAACATCCATGCATATTTGTGTATTTTAATCCTTCTATAAAGAGCAGGCTTTTAAAACACCTTAGTTTAAACAAAGACATGGACTATAGTTTTCAATAAAGATAGATGTAAATAGTGGCCTGCTTAATTATTTTGCTAATACTGAAGTTCTTTTCAGACACCCTGTGTCATCACTTTTTTAAAAATTATGCCTGTTCATGTGATTGCATGGATACAGAATGATTATCAGTTTTTGGCATATTCTTATTCTTTCTTGGATACATTTGATAATTTACTTCTCTTCCACATGCCTCAGTTATTAAGTGGCAATGAAGTTTGGCATTTAAATTATGGAGTGAATGAAATATTTACTGTATATCAATTCTTGTAAGTTAAAAATTTACAAAGCTAATTAAAATTTACAAGAAAATGTACACACAAAACAATAGGCATTTAAAGAGTCATACCAACAGAAAAGTCCTCATTAAACACATTAGCCTGGATGCCTATGGAAGATGGAGAGAAATGGAATGAGGAATGAGGAAGTCAAGGGCAATTGATGAGGACAATGCGCCATGAACTGAAGAACATATATATATACATATATATATATATTTAAATATTTAAAGATGGAGATAACCATAGAAATAAAAAAGAAAAGAAGCAATGCCATTGGTACAGAGTAATACAATCTGACAGTGGTCTCTTATTACACTGATTGGCATGGGGCATGGCCCTTGGGGAGTTTGCTTGGATTTGGGATGGACATCATCAAATGGTTGTAGAGAAACGAAATATTCAGGCTCTTCCTCATTCTGTTAGAGCA
Source organism: Solenodon paradoxus (assembly GCA_004363575.1). NCBI lineage: Eukaryota > Metazoa > Chordata > Mammalia > Eulipotyphla > Solenodontidae > Solenodon > Solenodon paradoxus. Next base: position 50,673 of record RJWH01000005.1, read on the forward strand.
GTTTTAGAGGCACCCAAAGGTCCCTAGACCTGAAAGAGTAGACTGGAGATACCTATTGGTCTACATATAAAGATTTTTGTATTAAAAGATTTATGACAATCATAAAAGTGACATTTGCCACAACAAAATCTTTCCAAATATCATACGCTATAAGGAAACTGTTATGAACATTTCTTGATTGGACAGAAAATATATTGGATACAAATTATTTTAACTGTAGAGACAGTTCTTCTACCAGAGTATGGTTTAATGAGAATTTTGTTTAATGTGTCTAATCTTGTTAAAAGTAAATGGGCCTTTTTATTTACTAATAGCATGATTTAACCAGTTTTAGCTGCTTCAAGAATAAGAAATGTTTTTCTTAATACACTTCTAGCAAATTGGAAATGAGCAGAGCCCAGTGGAGGGAAAGAATTGAACCTCGAAACCCTCATTAAAAATCTGTAACATCTTGAAAGGTTAATCTTGCTCTTACCTTTATTCTTCCCACTGATTCATTTCACCCTTGCCTATGATCTTCAAGTCATTATTTCTCTAGCTGTTTGCTTTTTCTTTATATCATGAACTTAAGCAATAACTTGCTTAAAAGTGACTTTCATTTTTCTGCTACTTCTTAACCAATTTATGCTACCTTCAGCCTTTGAATTGCTAAATTTTTAAAAAATTTAGACTAATTGTATTAGCCAAGATAGGTCAAATCTCCCCAAAGTAGAGACTAAACCCCTTCTTATTCTCAATTAGCTATCATAAAGGAATCGTGAAAAAGTGTGGATCAGATTTTACATTTGACCTCTTTATCCGTTTAAATAAACTTTCTTTCTAAGAGAATATCATTTTAAAATAATCTTACTAAGGTAATCATTGGACATAAAATCTTATGTGGAATATGAAACAGCAAAAAATTATTTAAATAATAAAAGTGTTATTTCCCTCCTGGAAAATAGTACTCTATAAATGCCAGGGAAGTTGTATCTCTATAATTTCTTTTGAGGTTAAACAAGATAGATGGTCAAAAGAGTTATGTTTATATTCCCTTTCGACATACGTCTTGTGTGATTTAATTTTACTCAGTCTATGCTGTTTTATATGTCAAAGGTGTATTCTAAATATTTTGTGAATTATACCTTATGTGGATAACTAATTTTTAAAGAATTAGGGCGAGAGAAATACATAATTACTTTTTTAAAGCATTTTAAATATAATTTAATTATTTGCTGAAGAAAAATTATACCAGACCTGAATGTAAGCCATAGAGAGAAAATTCATCACCAAGATAAAGAGATTGTACTGAATCCTAAGTAAGCTAGTGACCTACTCTAAAAATTGATTTTTAAAATGAATCATTGATCTTGAGCTATAATTTTGTCATTTCTTTCATTTTCATCGAGTTACTATGAAAAAGTTCTGATTTTTATAATCATTCATTAAACAGTGGGTTAAGAGTGTTGCTTATTTCAATTATCTTATAGCTCAAATCCTTGAATTCCAGTACATTATACAGAATCTCTGTCCACATTTCTCATAAAATGGCCATCTAATTCAGTATTTGTTAGCAGAGAAGCTAGGTTTGTTTTCTTACTTGATTTTGGTTTTATTGAGCTAACTCAGTGAATCATAAAGATAGTTCAGAAGAAAATCTGCTCTTCCAAAGCATTGTATTAATAAGAGCAGTTTTCAACAAATACACAGGGCTAAATCAGGTCTAAATAAGCACAATACATCAGATAATAAGCTTTATTTTCATTATTGCAAGCCCAAGGCTAAGTGTTTGCAAGTGAAGATTTACGTTTAGAGAAGAGCAGATGGGAGGTGTGTTTTATCAACATCAACCTTCTTTTGACCTAAAAGGCCATTAGGCAAAGAGAAAACTTTAAAAGAGAAAATAGTCATGAAAATTGTAATGGAATGACTGGAGACCTTATATGAAACAGACTGTTTTCTAAGTAGAATTAAAAGCAATTTTGCTCAGATGTGTTAAGTTTCTTTCTGAAGCCTGGAACTGGTAGTTTCCAGCTGTTCTACAGAGAAAGAGATCCAGTATATCACCTAAAACAATCATTACATTATGATAACAAATTTATAACTTGTGAATCAGAAAAAGCGTTTTACCACATCATGTCAATACCTTCTCAAATCATTACTGACGCTTTGGGAAGACAACCTTTTAGAGAACGACACAGCAGGATGGCCTCGATAATGATGACATGTTGATTGGACATCATAGCAGTTAGGACCCTCTTTTAAGTCTATCTGAAGGGAACAAAGCAGCTTGTCCTAGTTTTCACGCACAAAAAAATTCTAATAGTTATTATTCACATGGAAGTATAGTTGAATAAAGGTCAGAAACACAGAAATTTTGTGCTAGATTTGAGGCTGTCAGTTGAGTTTTACCCACCATTGTTTTGAAGCAGTTGAGACAGACTGCCCACACACTGGCCGCCTGGGGTTTTATGAGAAGACTCAGAGATGAGGGCCTGTCGGCTCTTCTTCCTTTCACCAGGAATAAAGGTATACACTAGAGAATATATTTTAGTTCTTCCAAAATTTTACAATTCTTAGCGTATCCTGGTAGATTAGTGGTTAGGCCAATCACCTCCAAAGGAGCAGGTCCATACAGCTGGTATCAAGTCCTGGGTCCAGGGGAGTGGGGAGGAAACTAGTGTAAACAACTAACTAAAAATAAAATAGAGATGCTTCTTCCTCCTCTCTCTTCCTGCCTGCATCTTTTCTTTAAATACAGAAAGAAAACTTTACAATTCTCATAATCACCCATGGGAAGGAAAGCATCCATTCTCTCAGCCTCATGGTGTCATGGGCCCCATCTATGTTTAGATTGACTATAGCAGGGTCATTGAGTATCCCCAGGCATAGGTTGGGCATGGGGTGGTGACACCCCCTTTGGGGAAATCTGCAACCCTGTTGGGCAGTTTGGAGCTAGTTTATTGGGTGTGTGTTTGCCTAGATGAACTTTTAGCAAACTGTGATTGAAACTGGGACAGAATTTCAAACTGCGCTGATTGTCAGGACAAAGAGGCTAAACTGGGACTTGCAATAACTCTGTGTTGTCCTTCCATGTCCCCACACCACTGGATGCACAGTGAGAGCTGACATCCATCTTTCTTCATATCAGGAGGTGACTGCCTTTTTTAGATTTCTTCTTAGCACGTTTTTCTTCCAATAAACAAATGAAAGTTGGCTGACCACGAGGAAAAGGTTTCCAAAAGATCTTCATTCATGATACTATGATCCAGCCATCTCATTATCCCTTCTCACAAATCATTTACTGAGGGTGACTCAAAAAACACATCACAATCTCATTGTGGCTTTAGGTGCCTCCTGAAATGAGTCAGTAGGGACTGCCCTGAGACAGGTCAAGGCTATGCATTTAAGATGAAGTCTCTTTCTTCTTTTCTTTAAACCTGATATGTTTGGGAGAAACAGCCTAAGAAACATCATCTTAAAACAAACTTGTTTGATTACACATCCACAGTGCCACCTTCAGCCTCATTCATACTGTCACAGTGCCTAAACACGTGGTTTGGTTCATCATGAGCATTATATGTTCATCAGAGAGAAAGAAGTTTTATCAACTTATTAAATTGCAATAAGAAAATTAGAGTTAATACTACTAAATTAAAATGATCTCCAATAGTGCATACATTCTTGTTTTATAGTAGAGAAGTGAAATGAAGTGTATAGATCTGTCATTTAAATTGAAAAACATTCTAGAGATGATATTAACTGTGGAATACTGGGGGGAGGTATTTAATTATGAATTCAAATAAGGACACAGCCTTTATTTGTTCATTTCTACTGTTCTCCTGGACCGCTTGGAAGATCAAATACTTTCCTCACTTCTTAGCTCTAGTTCCTATGAGCTGTTCCATAGACCCTTTAGGTTCACAGTGGGTGATCTTCAGAATATGAAAGTGCTCCTGGAATATTTACACTATAAAGAGATGCCTTTGTCTTAATAAAGGATCTGATAAACAATTGTGAGCTCTGTCACTGAACCGCTAATACTCTAGTGGCATTTTCTGTGCCTCCAGCTGCACCCCCAGAAACAGATAGGTTTGGAAGCTTTAGAAAAATCAGTCTATTCCAGCTGCATCTGTGGCCTGTACATGTCAGAAATGTAAGATTTGCAGAGACTTCAAATTTCTTCTAATCTTTTTCTAGTCATTCAGAAAGGTTTACTGGTACTTTACTTGGGATGCCTTTTATAATATTCTAGATGATTATGGAAATGCAATCACATCTTACTCCAGGACCTCCTGGAGAGGTAGGAAGGATGAGTTTCATTGTTCAAATAGGAAAACTGAAATATTAAGACTAAACATTGAGCTTACCCGAAGTAAATGGCAGATAAGAACCAATTACCCAAGTCACGTCATTTTTCTCTTTCTATCAAGGTAAGATGACCAATAATACAATTCAGGCCTAGGTTCTAGTCACTGACTACCTGTTTACCCTGGGTAAATCAGTGTCTTGCAGTCCAGCTTCCTCATCTGTTAATAATCCTTGCTCTGCAAGGAACACACAAAATATATAGTCCCTACCTTCTTTGCCCATGCCAGAAATAGAGGATATAAAATCCTTACTACCAAAACAATGAGAAAAGTAAACCAGATGATGTAAGGGATGCAGAGGGGCAGAAGCAAAAGACCTGGCTTATCTTCTAATCAGATGTTTCATTTGTTAAATCAGTTAATGTCTTTACTTTTCAGTTTCCTCAGCTCGACTCAGGAGGTCTTACCAGAACATTTGATTATTTCTACTGACCCCGTCCATGAAGTTTCTCTACAAATTTTCTTTCCTATATGTACATCATGCTGCTACCAGTGTGAATGGGTGTCCTTGGTTCTTGTCTTTGGCGGGAGAAAGAATTAAGAATGCCAGACAGAAGTGAAGCTAAGCTAAAATTTAACAGGCAACAGGAAAGTACATTCAGGAGGTCCAGAAGGGTAACTTCAGTTATTCCAAAGGTGGAGTTGAAAGTGTGCTGCCTGTGCTCTGGGACAGATTTATGTCCCCTCCCCTAATCTCAGGGGCCCATCAGGTGGGGTAGACTGTTTCAAGACTGCCCCTCGGGATATTTCACATAACTGCCAGGAATTTCAAAGTGCCCCTTGCTCAAGGTCCCCCTTCCACATTCCTTGGCCCCCCTGGTTTCTCCCTGCCTCTTGCCTACCTAGTTCTTTTGTGGCCATGTCGTCGCCATTTTGTCAGCTACTGACACCTGCCTTTTGTCTGCTCCAGCTCATGTCTGCTGAGCTGCCTGTCGAACAGTGTTACCTTGAAGACTGCTGTTTTCCTTTGCTAATATTGAACGACTAGAACATTTATTTTCTGTAAAAAGACAAGATATTGCCCAATAGTAGAACATATTTGCAGTCCCACTGTATTTCTCTTTTTTTAAGGACTGTTAGTTGCTTTAACAGCTTAATGGAATTCAAGTCACCAGGCAAAGCATAATGATGAGTAGGAGTCTAATTATTTTAGGAATTACTAAGATGCAATCATGGCCTACTCAGAGGAACTCACTAAGATCATTAGACTGTAGCACTCCTTAGGAACAACTCTCTCCAAGGTTTCCCCTCCTTCCCAGGGATCAGCAGCACTACTCACCTCCTTCCACAACAGTGTCAGCCCCTCAAAAAAGCAGCCACTTAATTTGGTTATCAGAATGGAAAGACAAGTTTTCAAGGTAAAATGCAGGACAAAGGAAAAGGGAAACCAGAGCAAAGCAAATGTTAACTTCTGCATTTCACTACAGATTTACCAGATTTAGAAATGTTTGGCAAAGCTCTTCCATGAAGAGCTAGGAAGAGCATCTCTTCTGGACTTCAAAAGAGTGTCATCTACTCAGAGGCATCATCTTCCTTCCGACTGCTGCCCTCAGCCCATGGATCTAGTGAGCTGCAGGCCCAGACAGAAACCAGTTGTGACTTCTCACACTGTGGAGGAGTGATGGCCTGGAACTGATGCACCCACACCTGGAGCCTGAGAAACCAAGCTTTATATCCCAATTGCACCTGTCCGTCTTCATTCCCTTTGCTTCTGGTGTTCCTCACAGAGATCAGATTGGGAGGGAAGATATGACATGGTGGTGAAGAGCATTTCTTTGCTTCTGGCTGAGAAAAATGATTCCTTCCTTCTCCACATCCATTAGCACATGCACATACACCACATGCAAATACCCCCACACACTCATGCACATTCACACACCATGTATGTCACACATACATACCACTTGCTAGTGCCCCCACCCCCACACTATAAACTAAGTTTGGCCCAGCATGTGCTTCCATGTCTATTATCACCATCCTTGTGTAACAGGAGAGTGAGGAGATGGGGCAGGTGTGATATCATTTTACAAATGAGAAAAGTGGAACGCAGAAAATGTAGGCTATCTTCTGACAGCAATTCTCCTACTCTTTCTGCCATTCAGAAGGAATCCAACCTTTGTTCTTCTCATTTAAAGTTTTATATTCAATGCCTAAATTATGCAGAACAAAATATGTAGGTAGGTCTCAAAGAAAAGAATTACACAGAAATAGCCCCTGCTCCCAAGATCATTTTTTATAAACACATCAGCAAATTATAAACGTTTAACCAAAAGCAAACTTACACGAGCAGCGATCCTCCATTGTGTGCTGGAGGGAGGGAGATACTGACTGGGAACTGTGCTAGGGGGCTGGAGGGTGTCTGGAATTAATTTTCTGTAGAAAATTTGGAGCTAAGTTTTTTGGGTCCTGTTCTGTGAGCATCCACTTGAAACATCTGCTGAAATGGCAGCAGATGGAACACATCAGAAATGTATTTCCCTTTTTATTTTCTCCTTAGTTCCTTGGAGAAACCTGGCACCTAGAGTACTGTGGAGATAAAATTAAAGTTCATTTTTATATCATCTTTTGTATTATAACACATAAACAATATTTGCTCCTGGGGAAGTTATTTCCCTATTTCCCCTCCCTGCTGGGTTTTATAATTCTTACTGCAGAAAAAAAAATAGAAATGAGACCTAAATGTGATATGTTCTGAATGATGCACTCACAGTTATTTGGGGTTTTGTTTTGTTTTCCTTTGATTTTGCAGGGTCAGTGGATACCTGCTCCCCTGCTGCCTTTGTTTGAAAACCAAGACATTTTGTTGAGCTGATTAACTGCCTGCATTTTTTTGCTGACACTGGCATGGGGGAAAATGCTGATTCTGTCCTATTTTAATACCTTGTGAAACTTTGACTTTTAATATACTCGTACGTCCTTTGAGCCTTCATAAAGATGTCTGAATCTGACTCTTCATCTGTATTTTCGGGCAGTGTGGAGAATGGGACTTTCCTTGAACTCTTCCCCACGTCCCTGTCCACATCGGTGGACCCGTCCTCAGGCCACTTGTCAAACGTCTACATCTATGTGTCCATATTCCTCAGCCTTCTGGCCTTTCTGCTTCTGCTTCTAATCATTGCCCTCCAGAGGCTCAAAAATATCATTTCCTCCAGCTCCTCCTACCCCGAGTACCCAAGCGACGCTGGGAGTTCTTTCACCAATTTGGAAGTCTGCAGTATTTCCTCTCAACGATCAACTTTTTCAAATCTTTCGACATGAAGAAAATGGAAGAAACCTGCTGCAGGTTTTCGTCTACGGTAATTGTCCCAGGACGCAACGCTGTCATCTCATCAGTGAAATGACTCTTGTTTTTATCGACCAATTAGAACCCTTTTTCCTCCTTCACCTCTGATTTCTTTTTCCATTCTTGGCACTTTTCACTTGGGAACAAAGAAGCTGATGCTGATAGAAATGCATGCAAACCTGGAGGTGCAGAATTTCAAACAAACCACTTGATCAGTCTGGAACTGACTTCTTCAAGGGGGATCAGTTCATTCCAGGCTCTTGGACCCGGGAGGCATTTTGTTTCTCTTACAAAACACTGAAACTAAGGGAGCCAGCAGAAACCAACAAGATTAAACTTGAACTGTTTAGAAAATAGTTTCCATATTTAAAAGATAAAGGGGAAATACCAAACTTAAAAAAAAAGTCAATTTATTTTAAGGTGGAGTCTTTCTAAAACTGGCAAAAATATGCTGTGTTTTATCTCATTTTCCTTTCACAAATGAAAATTACTTTTATTGAAGAATTAAGTCATATTTGGAAATGTTTTGGAAGAATTTAGCTTTTACTAGCATGACATATATGATGAAGCAGTTTACAATGTATTTCTGCCTCCTGGTTTGTTTGTTTTTTTTTTACTTTTGTTGTCATCAGATGCTCCATAGTAAGAGTCTTTGTGATCATGCTCTTATGATTACTAAGAGAAACATCAAAAGAGAGACCAAGAAGTTTCTGTTTTATATCTAGTTCTCATAAGGAGAAAATTAGCATATGGAAAATATTCATTTCATTGTGTTTTGTACAGTAATAACTCCTAGCATTCACATATGTTCCTTTATTTGGTTTCATAATGTTTATCATTTTAGTGAAGAATTACATTACGACTCTGAGATGTCAGATGTTTGTTAACTCACACTAGGCTGCAAGACTTAGAGACTTAAGTTGCTAATATACGTGTTATTATAGACTCCATAAATGTTACCTGTCTTGATATTTAAAGATTCTATATTCGCAGAATGCTCTGCATTAGGATTCCTGGACTAGGCTTATATTAAAAATGTTGACACCGAAGTTGTGTAGCTATTTGTATCTTAGTGGTAAGCCAAGCACATCTGCGCTCAGACACTTTGTCTGTGAAAGGAGGCATACAGGTGAGCACAGACCTGGAAGGTAGAGGAAAGCAAGCTAACCCTGAAAACCAAACAAACTACAACTTCTTGAGGGTAAGAATTTTAATTTGACTTTTTAAATAGCCATAGCATGAACACTGCGCTTATTCAGCCTGCAGAGCCCACTACTCCACATGCCCCTGTCTTCCCAAAGCAACTGCATCATTCTTCTTGAAATCATGCACCAGTTTTAAGTGATGGATTCAACAAAACCTGTGGTTTGAGTGAGTAGGCAGCACTGTCCCGTAGCTGGCAGCACTGTCCCATAGCTGGCATGGGATAAAGAGCCCATTGTTTATACAGGGTATGTCTTTGTCATTCTAGAAACCTGAGACGGATGAGGTCTGCTAATGCGGATTTGAAGTTTACATTTTTCAATCCACATGCCTCCCTTACATCAGAGCCCATTGAACTATTTATATATCAAAAATATCCTCAAACACCATAAGACCTGCACAAAGGTGCAGTTCTCAAATGTATAATTAGTGAAAAATTTGCCTCTGCTGCCATTAAAGCATGGCAATGTGTTGGAGTGTTATCATGTTGCATAAATGCTGGATTAGAAAAACTCGGCTATTTTAGCTCATTATCAGCATTCTCTGACTGCATATATGTACATACTCCCAATTAAAAGCAGCGTGAAAGCTACACAGGATTGCAGAGGCATCTGTGTTATCACTTTTGCTTTTTGATTAATCTTGTGCTATTTTGGTTATTAAGAAAAAAACAGGGATGAAGTGGTCTTTTAAAAAAATAAAGGAACAAGTTTGCCAAACAATAGGACAATCTGGATATGATCTGTTCTAAAGGATAACTTTATGTCCTTTCCTTCTGGAAGAGATATAAAGGCTTCTGAATGTAAAATTCTTTTTTAAAAAAATCTGCAGCCAACAATTATAGTAGAACAATACCATGGATATTTCAAAATGCTTGTAGAATAATTTTTATTTCTCTATAGTAGATAAAAAATTAAAAAGAATAAATTACTTTAAGCCTGGCAGTTAAGTCCAGCTCTTTAGAAACAAATTCTAAGGATGATGGCCTGTAATTTTGTATAACATAACAGAAGTGACAAAGTTTGAGGGAAAAAACTTTCAGGCACACCCACCCCTTTCTCCTGCCCCAATGTTTCTTGCTCTCAATATAAAGTAATCAGAAGCAACATTCAAAGATGAAAAATAGGATTTGTCATTATCAGGATAGCAGATTTTACAACTTGAGATCAATCTGTATTGTTTAAGAAGTTCAGAAAGGTTACAAGACTGATTGATAAATAAAGAAGTAGACTCACTGAAAGTCTGGCTCTTCTCTTATTGTTTCTGGTGAGGGGGGCCCACAGTCTTCTCTCAGGAACTTTTCCATCACTCTCTTTCTGTACATGCTCTCTGAAGCAGCCTCAAATGTCAGCCATTCCCCTCCCTTGCAAAGGTCATCTCCCTCTGGACAGTGAGTCTGCTTCCCTAATCAGGAGAATCACCAGGATGTTTGAGAAATTCTTGGGTTTCCAGGCCACAATCCAGACTTCAGAAGTGGAATCAGGAAACCAATGTTTTTAATAAGGACCCCAGGTAATACTCTTGATCAGTGAGACCCTGTGGTAGAGGAAAGGCGACATATAGTGCTCATGTATTAGTGGAAGACAAGGGCCTTACCTTTCACCCAATGTTTAAGTAACTGCTCTTTGTCCAGACCCCCATTTGAACTTAATTTGCTACTAGGGACTGAATTCCTGTCCACTCACCTGAGTAGAACACTGTTTCCATCATACTAAACTCATTGGAAAAGGAAGGGAGAAGATTTCTATTTCTTATCCCTTTCAGCCCCACAATACCTTCACTGGGGTAGAAGACCTTTTCCCTGACCCCAATGCAAAAGTTAGTCTGCCAGGAATTTTCCATGGTACTATGGAGGCTGTTCTACAGAGACTGCAGCTATGTCCTGTTGTTGTGACAAAGGACAAACAAGCATCGCCTCCCTACTCTGCAGCTGTACATAACTGAGAAGAGTTGCTGGTAGAAACCACATGTAGCCAAGGAGATGAATCATTACCTCAGAGTACAAAGGGAGCTCCCTTAGGCCTCCTGTGGCTCAGCTTTGGGTAACAATACCCCTGAGCCAGCACTGGTGCTTGCAATAAAGTGCTTTTTCTCTAACTTTGAGTGCTCAGCTGTCAGTCTTCTCACTGTCTGAAGGCTCTGCCATAACACACAAGACCATGCACATAAAGCTTAAGGGACTGAGAGTAATTTGTGAAATTTATAAGACGAAGGAAAATGTTTTAGACTATAACAAATAAGACTACTTCTGCAGTTCCAAGGAAAGCAACAGCACAAACAAAGTGAAACATTCTCAGGAAGTAGCATGGGCTTCTAGACTTGCTACCCTACTGGAGGTCTGCCCTTCCCCATCAGAGACCCTCCCACTTCCAGCTAAAGCCACTCTCCTTTAGACAGTCTTCTAGAATGCATCCCAATTGATGTAACACACAAGACCCAAGACTTCAGTGATGAGTTATTCAGGATAGAATGTTCCAACAGTGTGTGTGGAGGGTATGAATTCAGGTGAGTATTGGAGGGAAGGCTGTCACAGAGGAGTCCAAGGGAAGCCCTGGGCCTCCCAGGCACTTCTCATTCATACTCTCTCCCACCATGAGAAGATAATTGTGCTTATCTTTCTTCCTGATTATCCAGTGTGCTGCTCTTAAAATCTCACGTGTGACTACACATGCATACACACAGAAACACAAATATTTTATTTCACACACACACATTTTTGTTTTCAGTGATACCTCAATTTTCACAGTCCATTTACCTCAAACTAACCCTGCCTTCATGGTAAGCAGAGAATGCTAGTTCCCCTTTATTCGTTCTTCCGCCTCAAAACTCTGCCTAAACATCTACATTTTGCCATAGACAATCCCTCTTAACGCTCTTTTTTATTACAACAGAGCTCACTGACCCATGAAGTCATGTGTGACTATCCAGAATTCTCAACAACCATTGGAAATACTGTTAGCTCTTCTTTATTTGGGATCAGGGCCATTCTTAGGTAAGGTCTGTGCCATCCTGAACTCCGGGTGGGGCCATTATTGCCATTAAGCATTTATTCAATAATGAGTCAGTAGTTCCTTGTCAGTAGAGTGACATATAGTTTCTGCCCTCGTGAAGTTGAGTCTAGTGAAACACACACACACACACACACACACACACACGCACATACGAATATGTATGACTACAATTACAATTTGCACTTTGAAGAGAATAAAATGGTGAAATGATAGACAACAGAGCCTTTTGATGAGATCAGACGTTAGTATTGAAGTGTGTTTGGAGGAACATTCTCTCAAAGGCGCTATGGTAGGAAAGGTCTAAGCTTCTTTGGGGAGAAAAGAGAATGAAGTTGGAGAGGTGGGCCAGAACAAGCTATGTAGGGCAAGGTAGGCTATAGTAACAGCTTGGATTTTGTTCTGAATGCAGTGGAAATCTATTGAAGGATTTTAAACAAGAAATTAAATAATCAAATTTATGTTTATGAAAGATTTGATAGCTGCCTCATGGAAAACAGGGCTAGAAATGGGCAAAAAAGTCCTATGAGATCAACCCTGTTTGGAGTATGTGAGTGGGTGGAGACTTGTTCTCCTGCTACAAATATCTGTTCTTCTAGCCATGGAAACAGTCTTAGCTTAGAATGAGTGTTACCACACAACTCCCTTCCTCCTCCACTGTTTCCACTACGACACCTCCCCCCGCCACCTCTCTCTCTCTCTCTCTGTGTGACTGTCTGTCTCTCTCACACACACACTTACTTCAGATTCCCCGCTTCACCTCTCCTTATTTCTCCCCAATTTGACCTTGGCTTAGAGTCTTTCAACCATTTTCAGTCCATGTAACTATTATTCCAGGATTTTCAGCATATGTCACTAAGTTTCCAATAAAACCTTCAAAATTTTGCTGCTTTTAAAATTCCATTTCCCAGAACATACCTTTCATGCACGACATGCTTACCCCTTGTGAATACTTGACAATTTTGGATAGTTTCTCCTTAATTATTTGCATACCTGTTTAACTCACTCTACATACCATAGAATGAGGGTTCAAATTCAGACAGAGCTTTGTTTAAACTCCAAGACCTAAATATTACTTTTGACATTAGGCAACCTCTTTGAAACCCTAAATCTTCTTAACAAGAAGAGGATAGTATTTCTTCACAAATTTTAAGGATTAAGTATGAAAGTGTATGCAGACTGTCTAACATCACGTTACATAATACATGGTAAGTAACATATATACATACATGTAAATATGAAACAAACATAATTAAAACTTTTAACTTTTGAAAGTCCAGATTTTTCCTACTCATCATCTACTCTCCTTGTCTTTATTAATTAATTAATTAATTAATTAATTTATTTATTTAATTCCTCTTCCATTCCTACTTCTTTAAAATCCCTAATTTAATTTTCATTGATTTGGCCCTTATTGTTGTACTGTCTTCTTGCTTTCACCTAACCCCTACCTGGTCTCCCTGTGGCCTCAGCCAGGAGTTATGGGGGGCTGAGTGGGCAGGGGGGATCGCTACAGTTATTTCCCTCACCTGCCCTGTTCATTATATTTAGTCTATCCCCTTCCCAAGGACTGTGGGTTTTAAGGACAGATTCATGTTTCAAATGCAAGCAATAGTGGTAAAGAAAGAGATTCAGAACAAAGTCTGCTGGTGAGTAACATTTGTTTTTTTTTAAAAGGAATTTTGTTGAAGGAAAATTTTGGCTATCAAAAAAGATGAAGAAATCCTGCCATTTGCAGCAGCTCGGGTAAACCTGGAGGGAATTACATTTAGTGAGAGAAACCAAGAGGAGAAAGACATCATATAACATCATTCATATGTGGTGTATAGAGATACATTTCATTATAGCATTATATAAGTTTAAGGCATATATCATAGTAAATCAGCATCTTTATATAATATACTGAGTTCATCATTATTCTAATTTTTCTTTCACTATAAAATTAATCTTGTTTGCCTACCATGCTTCCCCTTATCATCCTGCAACCACTGATTTTTTTTTAGTTAAAATTTTATTGTTTTATTAGTTCTTTTTTAAAGTCTATTTTTATTTAATTTCATTTATTCATTTTTTTGATGTCTCTATACACCACATATGAGTGATATTATATGATGTCTTCCTCCTTTTGGCTTATCTCACTAAGCATAATTCCCTCCAGGTCCATCCAAGTTGCTACAAATGTCAGGATTTCATCTTTTCTGATAGCTGAGTAGTATTCCATTGTGTATATATACCATATCTTCTTTATCCACTCATCTGTTGATGGACACTTAGGTTATTTCCAGCTTTTGGCTATTATAAATAATGCTGCAATGACTATGGGGTGCATATATCTTTATGAATTACTGCTGTTGTGTCTTTAGGGTAAATACCCAGTAGAAGAATAATTGAATCATATGGGATTTCCATTATCAATTTTTTTTGAAATCTCCATCCTGCTTTCCGTAACAGTTGCACCATTTTACATTCCCACCAACAGTACATAAGAGTTCTCTTTTCTTTTACATCCTCTCCAGTACTTGTTATTTCCAGTCTTTTGGATAATAGCCATTCTCACAGGTATAAGGTAATAGTAGTTTATTGTTGCTTTGATTTGCATTTCCCTAATGACGAGAGAGGTAGAAAATCTTTTCATGTGACTGTTGGCCGTCTGTCTTCTTTAGAGAAGTGTTTACTAAGATCATCAGTCCATTTTTAAGCTGGACTAGGTTTTCATTGTTGAGTTTTACGAGTTCTCTATTTTGTTTATGAATCCCTTGTCAGATGTATGATGTACAATTATCAACTCCCATTTAGTAGGACGTATTTTTGTTTGGATGCGAGTTTCTTTAGCTGTACAGAAGCTTTTTAGTTTGATGTAATTCCATGTGTTTATTTTGGATTTTTTTTCCCTTGCTAGTAGAGCCAAGTTCCTAAAGACATCTCCTAGGTTAGTATCTTGTAGCATTTTGCCTATCTTTTCTTTTATGTATTTTATTATTTCTGCCCTTATATCTAAGTCTTTAATCTATTTTGAGTTAGTTTTTGTTTATCATGTTAGGTAGTGATCTAGTTTCAATTTGCATGTGTCTGTGCAGTTTTCCCAAAGCCATTTATTAAAGACACTGTCCTTACACCACTGTAAGACTTTGACTCCTTTATCATAGACTAATTGCTCCCATACATGTGGGTTTAAGAAATCATCATTTTAAATAGGTATATTTGGGTAAATGTTTATTCACAAAAGTAGGTAAGGAATAAATATGTAACCACATATTAAACTTTGTAATATGTTCCAGACCAGCGAACAGGTACTTGCTGAAAATAGACATCAGTTACCACTCTCTTTCTGACTGGTCACAGGTCCCACCCAGCCTCCCTTCTCACTGACATGTCCATGGCTGAAGCTGTTAGACAAGAGCCCTGCTTACTGAGTGTGGGCATGAAAACATCAGCTCTATGGGCAGACTGGGAGCACGGGAAATACGTCAAGATGTAGGGAAGATTCATTTCTGATGAAAAGAAGATGTGTTTGTTCATTTAGCAAATATTTATTGACTTCCCACTCTATGTCAGGCATTGTTCTTTGCTCTTGAAATTCAACAATAAGCAAAACGGACACAATTCCTTCGAGAAGTGCCCATTCCCATGGAGAATAAAGGTAATAACAAGACAAATAAGTATAATATATAGTAGGTTGGATAATTTAAGTTCATCGGAGAGAAAATAGTATTGAAAGGGGATAGAAAGAGTTGTGTGTACCTGAAAGTTCAGACAGGGTGGAAAGATAGCCCTTTCTGAGAAGATGTGATTTGAGTTTCAAAGTTTACCCTTTTATATCCTCCTTCCCTAAAATGAAATTACAACCCAAAGGATGATCTGCAAATTATGGTGTGAAAAATGGTTATTGAGCCTCCATTATTTCAGTCACTCAGAATCAACCAACATAAAACCACAGATCAAAACATAGATTTCACAGATACATTTGGGGGTCAGAGGTGGGGGAGAGAAAATTATTCTTCAATGTTGAATTAACCTCTTCTTGCTCTGTCTTCTACTGATGTAGTCAACATCCTCTGCTTACCCACCTAGAGGAAGTATGTAAAACAACAACTATTTGGCTAGTTAACCATTTGTTTTTGCTATTTAATTCCAAATATTTGGGTGATTTTTTTTTTTTTTTTCACTTAATAGAAATGAGTGCACACTTTGATGCCATACCAACTCAACTTCAGGTAAATGGCTGGAAGCAGAAACAAACTGCTAAGAGCTAGCTGCAAAATTAACTCTAATGGAAGTAAGTATAAGATACAGCAGACACAAGGATGAAGAAGCCTGTTGCCAAGCTGAGGATGCTTAAGCCATCTGTTTGTCATGTGCATGGGTGCTGAGAAGACATTCCAGTACAAAGAGTAAGTCCAAAGTCATGAAGGCCTGAAAAGAGTTAGTATATTTTAGGACTTACACAGTGCTCCATGCCATTAATACATTACACAGTTGAGAATGCTAATCTGTAGAGGATTACACTCCAGTGAGTTTTGGCACTCTACTCTTGGTTCAGCTTCTTAATTCCTGTTGTGTGATGTCTGAAGAGCATCTCAGAGCCTGTAACTAGATACTCTCTGGGACATTTTTACTGGGTGGAGAGAGAACCTAAAATCCAAGATCAAGGACAAGTGGCCCTGCATGAGCATTCTGCTCCTCCTCTCCACCTTCCCTCATGTACATCCATCTCTGAGAATATGGGAGTAAGCCCAGGAGGCTGGATCCCACGATGACAAAACTGTTAACTTGAGTTCTTCCAAGGACTAGTAGGGGGATAGTGCCAGCCATCCAGGACTCAAACCAACCTGTAGCTGGTGATTGCTACTGATCCCTCATAAGCAAGGGAGTGACAGGATCATATACTCCAAAACTTTAGTGAGTTGGAATAGTAGTCTATATGAAAGTGCTTTGCAGCTTTAAAGTCTTTTTTCCCAGTTCTTGCTGCATCAATGGTTTAATAATATCTGTAGAATGAAAAAGGAAAGACCAAACAATCAACCATGCAAGAACAAATTCCCTTTGTTCCCAGGACAGTATTAGAGCCCTTAAACCTGTTAGGAAAACCAATCCACAGTGATTTCACACACCATCTGAAAAAAAATCAATGAAAAAGACTAGAATCAGAAGCCTTCTAAGTCTCTTTCTAATGTGTTTATTTTATCATAGATGTTACAGCAAGTAATCTTTAATTTAGCAAAGTAAGTGTAAAGAAATTAGATTGAAATATATGCAACCACAGTCTGAATCACTGAATTCTGAAGTTGGGATAAAACCGGGAATACCATATGCCATGAAGATACTTATGAGGACATGAAAAAAGTAGTAATAAGCCCAAAAACCCAAAAGATTGCTGAGCAGGAAAAAGGATCATATTTGGTTCAGTAAACCTGGCAACTTTGATACTTTAAACCTTTCTTTCTATCTCTGCTATTGAAGCTCTCAATCAGCTATTACATATAAATATTGAAGTATTTTGAGCTTATTTATACTCTTTGCTTCAGTGACCCTGCAGACAATTTCTCCAACACTTTTTACAATATTGAACGAAATTCACAGTTCTGCCTGAATTCTTTTACCCCTTTAGAGATTTTGCTGCCTGCCGGCCTGGGTTCCCTCCAACTTGTGAAAATAATGTGTTTCATTGGATCCTCTCTCTCCTTCCTTCTGATGTTGTGCCTCAATAACCCCCAAAAGTTTTCTCTTCAGGATTTCATTGACTTCTCTAACTTTTCCAAGAATGAACCTTCTCTCTTTGGGGCTTGTCTAGCTTGTGTTAAGAATCAGCAATATCTGTTAGCTGTTCTTCCCCATCCTGGGCTACTTCAAACTATCTCGTCTTGTAATCCCAGCAAAGCTAACGTCCTGGAGATATTTTACTCCATCCTACAAAAGTTTCTCAATAGGAAGTGATTTTCAGTTACTTTGGTATGAGACAGTATTGAAGAAGGAAACAGATTTATGAAATCAACATGCATGATCCAATCATTTGTGACAGAGATTACTACCTGATACAAATTTTCAGTAAACATTTAGAATGATCAGAATTGCTTTGGTGATGGGATGATTTTTTCTTCTCTTAGCACTTTTTCTGCTCCAAATATAACTAAAATGTTTAGTAATATTTTACTCTATCTTGATACCATTCTTCTTACATTATTGTCACATTCAATATATCAAAGTTGATGTGAGGTTTTCGGGTCACTCAAAGAACCCACGGCAGAGTTAGGCAAGTGAGCAAGCAGAGGTTTAATCAGAGGGTAAAGGGATGGAGCTGACCAAGGAAGGTCCAGACTCCTTGGGTTCAGGGTCGCTCCATGTATCAGACAGGCACAACGAGTAAACAAGTTGGGGGTCCATTAGTGGGGACCAGAGAGAGAATGGAACCAGCCAGGGTAGGCTGACACCCCAATTAGTGGGGAGCAGAGAGACAGAGGAGGGAGCCAGCCAAGGGAGGCTAAGACCCTATTAGTGGGAAGGCTGGCTTGAGGCCTTGCCAGAGGCCTGAGTTTTCAAGGAAAAATCCCACATGGTGAGGAAGGGGGATGGAGAGAGGAGTCTGCAGACCAGGTTTCAGTTCCTGATTGGACAAGGTGACACTGTCTTTGAAGTTACTGGTGGTCTTCTTCAACTGATGTCATTCTTTTGTTTCTTGTTAAGGGTCTGTGCCGGTCAAGTACTACATGTCCCACATGTCCAACTCGTCCATCAGCTTTCCTTATGGATCTGGATGCATCCACGACTGGGTGCTGGAGCCAGAGGCGATTCACTGTCCTGATAGTTAAACTTTAATCCCTGGTCTAAGGCTTCCTCTTGTGGGGGTTCTGACAGTTGACACAGTAATTTGGGCAGGAAATTTCATCATTAATGGAAAGTAACATTTTTAAAGATGTTCATTACTTATATTCTACATTCTTTTATTCTCTGGGTGGATTTCCATGGTCTTAACTTAAACTGAGAAGGAGAGAGCAAGTAGGAAGGCTGTCAAGGCCTTGAAAACACAACTCAGGAAGAGGACAAATCAGGGTTTCAAGGAACTGACAGAGCAGTTTTGGAAGGAAATTAACCTACGAAGACCGGTCCTTAGAAAGGCCAGTGAGTTAATGCAAATTGTCTAAAGCACCAATAGGGAATTTAGCTTCCACTCTTTCTCCTACCCCTTGTCATCTAGATTTTATGCAAGAGTTGCCTCCATTTTCTCAATTCTATTTACTCTGCAACCTACTGCAGTCTGGTTTCTACCTGAGCATGTAAACAGACAACTTTAACTGAGATCCTGTGCTCTTTGATGGTCACCAACAATTTTGTCATGAAATCCAATGGACGTATCTTCTTCCTTTGCTTGTCTGAACTCCTTGCAGCATTTTACACACTATTGAAAATCCTCTCCTCTGACTCTCACTTCTTGCTGTTAAGGTCCCATACTCTCCTGACATCCCTCTGAACACTTCTTTTCAATCCCTTTCTTTGCATCTTTTTCCTTAACTCTTCTTTGAAATGTTAGTTTTCCTCAAATATTGTCATTGCTATTCTTTTCATTCCACACAATTGCATTCATTCCCATGGAGTCATTTCTGTCTTCACACTGGCAACTCCCCAGACATCACATTCAAAACTAAACTCTTCCTCTTCCTGCCCTATGTCTATCAATTACTCCCTCTCATTTATCTACTATGCTTGAATCTTCCTACAGCCTTACCTACATTCAAAAATTCACAAAATTCTGACCATCAGACCACCAAATATCTCTAAAATGTACCCATTTATCCATAATACCATTGCTATTTCAAGCAAGTTAGCACCAATCTTTAGCTGGTCCAGTTTCCACTCTGATTCTCCTACAATCCATTCTCCAACCTGCGGCAAAGCCGAAACAATCTTAAAAAAATGCAAATCTGATCCATTATTTGCTATCATTCAGTGGTTTTTCATTGACTTTATAATGAAGGTAAAATTTCTCATTGATTATAAGGTTTTCAGGCATAGATTCTTATCTCTTACTACTCTCTTAGCCTTTTCACTCTACCCTGCTAAGTCCTGCCCAAGGGCATTCCTCCACCCATCCCACCACAAAACAAAGATCTCTCTCCTGCTTTCTCTCTCTCTTTCTCCTCTCCTCCCCCCACTCCAACTGCCCCCACCTCCAGATGTTCATACCTGTTGCTCCTTTTGTCTGAAAATGCCAATTCCTCTCCCCATCCCTAATGCCTGGTTATCTAACCTTTAAATTTTTTCTTAGATATTATGTCCTCCAGGGTCTTTCCCTCCTAGTTGGGGTCCGTGTCACAATGGGTTTTATACCACCATCTGTTGGTGGAATACCTAGCTCTCATCACTTGGTGAGTCATCTGTACCCCTCACACCTGATTCTCTGATTTCTTTATAGGGAAGGCTGAGTTATCCTCATCTCCCAGAACATGGCCCATAAGGTAACTTCAGTAAAGAGTTCACAAATGAATGGGTGTAATCTAAGAAAAATAGAATTAAATTTTCCTCATGTATAATTTTTTCTTTCATACAAAATTCAGAGTAACAAATCAAATAAAATTCATTTTTAAATGTCTATTAAATATTCAAAAGCTCATAAAATAAGTGAAAATAGGGGAGAAAGGTTTAATTGAAATACTTTTTTTCCCAGGCATTTAATAGCATAAAGTTCAGGGATCCTCTTTTAATGTTTGCACTTCCCTGTTTGTAGACTACTCAGGGCTTGAACCTAATTCTATTAACTTCTTTAGAAGTCAAAGAAGTATTATATACTCTCCTTCATGCCATTGCTGTGAACTGTTTGTGTCTCCAGCTGCCACGAATTCTTTCGTGGATCCATTTTCTTTTTATCAATAGAAATTCTGACTCCACATCTTGCAACCTGCCTTCTTAAATGAATAGATCTTTTTGCTCAAAACAAATTGAATGCAATTAGCCACTACATGCCACACAACAATTACATTAGAAAACCATTGGACAGGTCTGTGCAAAAATCAGAAAATAGCTGCTTATGAGCTCCAGGTAGAATCATTCCTTTTATAGAGCAAAATCACAAATCATCCAGGATTGGCCACATTGCCATAGTGATGGTTAAACTACAAGTAATTCCTCATGACGGAAATATGCCATTAGTACTCTGTGCTTTGATTTTCCCTTCAGAATAAAAGTGAAATTAATTTATACCTTGGCACCCAAATGCAATACAAATTAGATGAGAAGTTAAGACTGTTAATATTAAAGACTTGAAATCCTTAGGCTCACATAATGTACAGATTAAGAACCTTGGTGAATTTAAAAGTGTGGGTTCAGATTGTGTTCTGAATGCACAATATAGATTTTATAGGTGATCTGTTCCTAACTATGTGAAACACACCCTATGTAATACCCATAAGGAATACACTGCATTGTATAGAGTTCACCCTAAATTTGTACTTATTTTTATTTTCCTATAGTATGAATACAGAAAGCTGGAATATTGGAAACCCCAAAAGATTTTTAAATATAGATTTAGAGGGTCTGCACATTTTAGGTACCTGTTACATTGGTTCTGTGACTCATTAGACAATTATTCCACATTGCAATAAGAAAGGCACAGGTTGTCCTCAGGTTGATCACCGTCTGGTAGGAAAGAGGAAATGAAGGAAAAGAAAGGAAGAAAAAGAAGAAACAAACATGTTAAGTGTCTTCTATGTGTCAGACACTATGTAAAATGCCATATATAATATCTTTCAATCATTGTAACTCCATATGTTAGGATAATTAGTGTTATCTGTCAGACAAAGAAAGAGAGGTTTTGAGAATTATGTTCCCTGAGATTATACCACTGGCAACTTGCTGCAAAGCCATGTGAAGAGCGCTAGATAAGCCAGAGAAGGAGGCAAATCCATGTAAGGAGTGGGTGTTGTTATCTTATTTTCCTAGATAAGAATAGGAAGTTGGGAAAGAGGTTTGCGTGGTTACATATAATGAACTTAGAAACACCGATTTTGATGTATCTGTAAGCCATTCCTAAAAAGAAGTCCTCTAGACAGCAAGAAATATGGGTCCGAAGTTTAGGGGATTGACAGGGGCTGAACACATGAATGAGATACCTACAGAATATAGACAAGTTCAGGAGCGAAAGGGACTAAGAAATGAACTTTAGGATAAAAACAAAAATAGAAACCCAAACCTCAAAATGCACAGAAAAGGAGAGGAATCAGTAAAAAGGACTCAGGCGTTGTCTGAAATGCAAGAGAGAGCAGGAGAGCAGTGGCATGGGCTAAAGACTGCAGCCAAAGCAGCTGTCAAAGCAGTGCGCATCCACTTTTGCTTTTATTTTGGGGAATGGCTCCTTATGGGCCGAGGGGAAGCCTGCTGGAGTAAAGACATCAAAATAGACCAGAAAAGACACAGTTTTCTCCCACTGGATGGCAAGCTCCATTTAATATGGAGGACCAGCCTTTGTTTGCCTCCAGAGCCAGCAGAGGTCTGTGTAGAGAGTCTCAAAGTATTTGTGGAATGACCAAATTAATGGTGTAATTAATACGTGACAGATCCCAGAGAAGAAGAATGGACATGGGATCCAGTTTCAGATAGTTGAGGTCAACCCTGGACAAGAGGAGAGTCCCGTCTTCCTTTGAAACGGAAATCACCAACACTGCGCATGATGCTCCGAACAGAGGAAGCACTCAAATGTTTATGGATGAAGGGATTACATTTTATTAAGGGTTTTATCAAAATGTAACTCATCAGTGTACCTGAATTTCACAGCTAGAAAATGCCGTGAAAAACGTAAGCCTAAGTTAACTGTAGTCAACATGTTACTATGGTTTTCTCTTGATTTTTCACCATGAGCGGGCCTAAGCCTTTCACTGTTGATAGTTTAATATTATGCTGGAAAAAAGAAATTAATTATTTAGCATTGTAGAAATTAATTTTTCATGTTTTCAAATATGATGAAGATTTTCAACTTGATATCATAGAGGATACATTCTAAATAAAAGAAATGAGATGCATAAAATTAAAAATGATATGTGGAAATTTGCTCTGCTAACTTGGTGTTAGTCCAATGGCTGAGGATGGAGACCATAGAAAGAAAACAGGAACTTAAAATCCTTTAAAAATAAAATCCTATGTACCTGTGATCCTATGGCTACATAAGAAGAAATGCAAATGGGTGATAATTTAGAATCACCTAGGAGAATTTATCTTTTCCATCCATGACCTCTAAGTACCACCTGAGGCAACTCTGTGGCCCAGGCTCCCAGATAAGATTCTCCATCACATAGCTCTGTCACAGAAATGCCAGCTCTGTCATTTTCCTCTGGATATGAGTGTTTTCCTGTCTTGGAAAGTCTGCATTTCCATGCTCACTGGCTTCTGTATTTTAGTTGAAACAGTATTTTTCCTTGTCTAGGCTTCCACTGACAGGAATACAAAGTCGACCATTTTCAATGATGCAACTTTTCCTTGAGCTTAAGGAACACCAGAGAATCATGACATTTTCCCAGATTGTTCAATGAATAAACTTATTTAACCATTTTCTAGATTCCTAACCAGACACAATTTTTCTTCAATTCTCCCTGCCCCAAATTTTCCTCAAAGAGTGATATTTGGATAATAAATAGTGATAAAATAATATCCTTTATTCCCACTGTCACCAGATGGTAAACCAAACTGAATAATTGCAATAACTTAGAAAACTTTTACAATTTCCAAACTGCTATGTCTAATCATTCTCTGTCAGATAAATCTTTCAGACACATACTTCACCATTCTACCATACTATTCAAGAACATACAATTACTCTTACTGCCTTTTACATCAAGTTTTAATTTCTTTGTACAACTTTCAATACCTTCAGAATTTCACTCCAATCCTACTTATTTATCCTCCCACCTTCAAAGTCATCCTCCCCATGGATAAACTATCTCCTAAACAAGCTAATTCTTGTCTCTGTACCATGCTTATCCTGTCCTGTTTCCATTCTCAACCAGTTGAAATGTCTTCTTCCTTCCTCCTCCAACCCCCTCCCAACTTCTTCTCTATCCTTCCAATGTCAGTTTAAACTCTACCCTTTCTTTCCAGAGAGTTCTCCAAAACTTCCAATACCTGCTGTCCATATTGGTCAAAACTACCTAATATTTGTAAGGGCGAGGTTATTCTGTGATTGTTCTTTGTTGAGTTACTTTGTAAATATGTTTTAAGTTTCTCTAAATATTCTTTATATAACTTGGACAAAGCAAGCTACAAATCTGAATGCCTGCTTGAATGCTTGAGGTATCCCTGTACCTGTTCTAGCTCTGGAGACATAGTGGTTGAATGTCAGGAACTGGAGAACTATTTACTAACATTCTTACTACAAACCCAATCCTCACATTACATCTTTAGCAAATTTGTAAATGGTTCAGTCTGAGAGAGGTTTCTGTAAGTTGATTCAGGGTTAACTAAGATTTAGTGTATGTTTCTGTTGAGTATTTACTGATTTCTGTGATATATACATTTGGTTTGGAATCTGTGCTATTTTAAGCTGAAGAGAATAAATGTTGGGGAAGTTTATGACTGTAGAAACTTTAAGCTTTAGTCATTCCTACCCCTCCATACATTTGGTAGCCTTGGCTAAACTCATACGCTCATGTTGCCTGAAAATCTTTCCATGACTTCAAATTAGCCCATTTCAGGGATACTCATATTTAGTGCCTGTTTTAATACTTCTGATTCATTTAGGAGAGACACAGCTGATGCAGAAAGAAATGGAACAGGGCATATTGGATTTACTCTTAAAAGTCCTGTTCCACAGATCCTTACAGAAAACATATGTCTTTCCAAGATTCTCCTCAATCTGCTTCTGCAATCCTTTCAAATATTAGAATTAACTTCCCCTGAATTTTAATTCTGAATGGTAATTATACATTAACAGAAGAACCAGAAATAAATAGCGTTTATATTTTTGGTTTTCTGTGATTATTTATGTCTCTGCCTTCAGAATGAAATCATTTCCTTCCTGCTTAATCAGAAGTCTGAATTTAGGTAACAGAGTATAGCTGTGGACCTAAGCTAAATTTCAAACCAGAAAAATAATTTCACAGCTGACTATGCTTGTTTCTATTGCCATCACCAGTTCATCTTAATTGAATGCTGTCCCCGTGCTTCCTGGCAACTGCTTATTCATTCTTCAAGACCCAATTCAAGTGTCTCTGTGAAGGCTTCTCCATCTCCCCCAAGCAGAGTTTGGCATCTCCACTCATATCCTAACAGCATGTCTTTGGTTCCTTGAAGTCACAAATATTTATTGAGCATGTACTTTGCATTATTCAGTCTCTTATTTCCTTGCCATATGTACTGTGTGGAGATTATCAGCTGACTTGTCTGACTCGCTTCCTCACTCAAGAGAGTGAGTACACAGCTTGCATCCCTCTGCACACTGTCTGGCACAGCAGATGCTAATGGGATTATTTACATAATAAACTACAAGAGGCAGTGACTCCTGAGCAACTGAGTCACATCAAAGTTGAGCAGATTTCGTGCGCCCCAGAACCTAGTGGTTTAGTATACCAGGTGCAGTCCACATACAACCCAAGGTTCTTGCTCCAAGACCTGAGCCAGATGAAACAACCAGGATGAACAACTGAATAAAATGGATGAAGTGCTTCTTCCTCTTGTCACTGCCTGCCAGCCTACTGGCCTTCATTCCTGACTTCACCTTTCCTTAGGGGAAAAAAAATTTAAGATTGGACAGATTTATTTATCAGAGTTAAGGTTTTGAAGTGTAAGAGTTTGTTTTGCTTTCTAACTGCAGGAAAGTGAGGATATAGGTGGGAAAATGGGGTTGAAATACTAAGATGTGGAGCTGTCAATAGAAACCATCTTAACAGTTCTTGAACTTGTCTCCTTATTAAATCTGTCACCACTGCCTCTGATTTTCTCAGGCACTCCTCATTTCTTACCTGACTTTCCTGAAGACCTCTCAATTGGCCTCCTTAACTCCATTATAAGGTTCTTCTTCTGCTGAGTCTCTGCTAATCCATCTTTAACATGACCACTAACCTGAATTTTCTAAAGACAAATTTTCTGAGTACTTAAAATCTCTCAGTGATCACACACACACACAAACACACACATTGCCTTCAGTCTGAATTCCAGATTCCTTGTGGTGTTCAAATTCTCCTGGAAGTTCCTGAAAGTTCCAAACTATCAAACTTTTATGCCTTGGCACTTTTTTTCCTAGAACAAAACATTCTGTGTCCCTTGTCTTACTCAACTGACTTCAACTTGCAAGTTACAACTAATGCGGCACCTCATCTCATCTGAGATGCTTTTCTTACCATCTCTCAGTGCCTGGCAGGGTTAGGTAACCCAGTGCATGAGCTCCCTGTCTTGGAACATCTCCCAGGGCACTGAATTTGTCAGATTTCTCTGAGACTGAACTCCTCTTATTTGCATCCAGTGTGGAACCTGCTTCAATTCAAATATGTTCCATCTTATCTCATACTGTCAAGCTGAGACTTCTAACTTGATGACCACTGTGACTAAAAAAAAATAAATAAGAGAACATCTGCTGACCCTGTCAATATTCCCCAACATTGCAGTCTTCTATCTGGAGACTTTTGCCCACCAGTCATGGACAGACAGATGGACTTAAAAACCAATCCCCAAGTTTCAACAAATGACTTAAAATCAGACAGCTTCCTTGCCTGACCCCTTAAAACTCCCCTGTACCCTGACCCTGACACTACACACCTTTAGACTGACCCTCGGTCATGATCCAGAATCATGATTTATCTATGAATAGCAATGTGAAAAAACACTCTTTTGGTTATGTTACAGCCTGATTATTTCTCCTGGATCAACACAGCTGTCACTGTTTCAGTGGGTCCTTCTCTGACCATCCTGGTTAAGATAACCTGCACGTGTGTATGTAAACACACACAAACCCAAGTGTACCGTGTTTCCTATTCCCAATACATGCTTTTTTTCTTTCTAGAACATTCATTACTTCCTAATAGACTGTATAATTTATTTGCTTACTTTTTTTCACCATCTATTTTCCCCCTAGAGACAAACTATATGAGGGTAAGAAATTTATGGGTTTTGACTTGTTTGAAATTTCCCTAGTGCACGACATAGAAAAGATACCTAATGAAATTTGTTGAATAAATGAATTTGTATTGTCAGTGTTTCATCTGAGACCTGGCATATAATAGCCGCTCAGAACATGTTAACTGAATAAACCAATGGAGGAGTAGAAGAAACAGGCATCCAAAAATCTCAACAAGAAGCAAAATAGATGAAAATGGCATTTTAGGCCCCTTTTCATAGTCTGCATCTAATTACCCACCAAGTTGCTGGTTAATTTCCTAAAAACTTTCCTAGTATTTCTTTATTTTCCTACTCCATTGACATCCTGGTCATCTCTATCCTGAACCATTACAACGTTCTTCCAGTTAACTTCCATGCCTTTAGTCTTAATCTTCTCCAGTCAGGCTTATGCTTAGTGGTATTTCTAAAGTCTGTCTAGGAATGCAAGTCATTCCCCTGATTAACAAACTCCATTATCTAAGGGATGAAATTCACATTTTTTTGCAAGAATGACAAGACCCTTCATGACCTGGTCTCTCTCCATCCGCAGCTTCTATTCTATTTCTACCCTACCCTATATGTGCTGTGAACTCTTGTCTTTCTAAACTTTTGCAAGTTTCTGTGCTTAGTCTCTTTGCTTAGAACAGGCCCTTATCTACTTTGTAACATACTTTTCATTTATGTTCCAAAATTTAGCCAAAATTTCACCTTATTTTTGAAGTCCTCCTTAACCCCCAGGTAAAATTTGTTGCTCCTTTCTACTCCTCCTAGAGCACTCATACCTTGTATATTGTCCTTAACTATTTGTGTGTCTTTTTCCTCCCAGTTCTGTGTCATATACCTATTATATCCAGAACTCAACAACACATTTGGCATACAGAAAGGGCATTTTATTTATATTTATATACATATATGGCATATGTGTATTTCTATACACATGCATATGTATGTATATACATACATGTATGTATATATTAAATAAAATTTTTACTGGGTTCACTAAGATAAAAATGTAAAAGTCCTGTTTTGTAAAAACTAGTTTATTTCTTAGTCTTTAGGAAGCCCATCTGGCCTATTTCAAAATCTAATGACAGCATTTAATTCTTAGTTAAACCTTTTTCTATAAGTTTCATGGAAAATGTGAATGCTTCTTAAGAATTTTCTTGGGTTAAAACTTATGTTTTTATACTGAGAAACCCTTTTCTAGGCAGACCTTTTGACCCATGTTTTTCTCTTTCTGTGTTATACATGGTGTATATAAATCATAAAAAGCCAGGTTGTTTTGTAGGTTCAAAGCTACAGATTAATGTTCTCAATTTTGTGCCTGATTTATTCTACACAGTAATATCAATACTCTAACAATTTCTCCTGAGTTAGCATTATAACTGGACTCACTGTAATTCTAATGGGAAAGGCAAGAATTTGAGCATGACTTTTCTAAATCATAGTAAGGTAAGCATGGGGATTTTTAAAAGCCTCTGAACCATTCCTTACAGGCTGATATTAGGATAAAGAGTTACCTGCCTTCCTCCCCGTCTCAGTTTATGACATAAATTATACTTTTGACAGTCCCCGCAACTGTTATTACCTCTTCTTCCTGCCTCAAAAACAAAATGGAAAACAAAGCATTGAAAAATACAATTAGTGCAAAATTAATTTACCAAAAGGGAATTGATAACCCTAAGCAAACAAGGTCAAATTTGATTTAGAGTTATCTGTAAATGCAGAGTTAAGGAAAAATACAAATTACATTCAGGAGGGAAATAACGCCTGGAATTTAAAAGAGAAGTGAAAGGGCAAGACAATGGCACTGATGGGCAATGAGGATGGTGGTTTGAAGTATCAAGAAAATAAAGTACAGAGTAGAGTAGGTGAGTCTTGGCTGCTCAGGAACTTAGCTCATGTATTCCCCATGTTCCAGGTTCCTATCTGGACACATTCTTTAATGGAACCAGATTAAATTGAGCACCATCTGTGTCCTCAAGGGATTATGCTAGACAGGGCAGGAACAAAGATTACCTAGGTTTCCTTGGAAGAACTTTGTGGAACATCTGTGGGTACACATAAAATGGAGCACATGCATCCTGGCACGGACCTACAGGTCATAGCCCAAGTCAGGGCTGACTTCCGTAGAACTAGGAATCCAGGCTCCCAAGTAAAGTACCACAGCTCCACTTCCTGAATCATTGCCCAAGTGCCGGGGGAGCCCATGACCCCATGAGGGTTTCAGTTGTTCTATGCCTACAAAAATGACAGCTAGATTTTCACCGAGGAGGGTAGATTTTCACAAAGACGGGAAACCAGAAATGGCATCCATGTGATGAGACTGGGAGTCCATACTCCAACCTTCAACAGGGCTCAATGGCATAAATTGGAGAGTATAAAAGCAAGGATTCTGCTGGATCTTGTGCACCAGAGGTTATCGTGCAGGTCCCCTGTTCTCTCTGTATCATCTGGTCTCTTGTGATCAAGGATGAGGCTTGTTAAAGGTGCCACACCTGATCTGACACACAGAAGAACAGAAATAATCAGATGCCTGTGCACCTAAAATGCTACTATTGGGGCCCATTACAGAGAAACTTATGAAGAGCAGCCCCAGTGGTGAGAGACTTTAAGGTTGACATGCCCACTGGAATGTTCCCAATTAGAATGCCAGAGACTGAGGTCCTTTACTTCGGCTTTCATCCAGCATCACCCTGACCACCCACATAATTACCATCTTGCAGTGAATATATTCTATCAAGTTTTAAACAACTTTAGTTTCAGGTGTGCAAATTTATCATGCACAGCCGTCAGTAAAATTCTCCCTTCATGAGTCCTCCTACTATAATTTTTTTCAATTTGTAATTCTTTTAATTAGATTCTTATGGAATTACTTTGTCTTGATTTTCAAAAATGAAAAGCAGTAGAAGAGGGGAAATACATCCAGGAGCAGAAAAAGTGGCTGAAGTCCATGAATAACTGAAAACCAAAAAGTAGTTGATGAAGACTCCAGCTCTTGGAACCTCATTTTCTAGGTGGCTTCAGGGTGGGGGTGAAATGGCTAAAGGGGGTTCAAATGTATGGTTATGGGTGGACACTGGACTTTTGATGATGATCATGATGTAGTGCATATAGATGTTGGATCATAATGCTGCACATCTGAAACATAATGTTATAAACCAATGTTACTTTAATAAAAATATATAGGAAAAGTTATTTTCTATTTCTAGACAGCAAATTACCACAAATTTAATAAATTAAAGTAATACACATTTTTTATCAGTTTCTGTGGACCAGAAATCTGGGTCTTTTACTCAGCGTCTCACAGAGTTGCATTTATGTGTTAGATGGGATTGTATTCTCATGAGATGTCCAAGCAGAAAAATATCAAAATATCAAGTCTGCTCTCCCTCAGGGATGAGGTATCCATTTTCTTGCTAGTTATCATTGCCAGGCACTAATCTCAGTTCCTAGAAGCTGCCAACAGTTGCTTGTGACATGGGTCCTTCCATAGGACCACGTAGCATGCATCTTACTTCTTCAAGGAAGAACCTCTGCTTTAGTGTGTTAAGTCTTACATAATGTAATGAGAATATTCCATCTCTTTGTCAAAATGTAACCTAATCAACAGAGAGCTATCTCTTTACCTCTGCCATATTCTGTTGGCCATGACTCAATGGGGGTCAAATTAGGTTGTGTCCATCATACAGTTGACAGCCAAGATTCAGAACTATAGTCCTAAAGCATTCTGCTCTATTTCTTACCCATTGGAAATTGTACACATTTTAAATTCATAATTTTTACTTTTTTCCCCTATATTACTCAATGTTAAATGGCATGGGAGAAAAATAGAAAAGAAAAATACCACCTGTCTAGTTTATGATTAGCACATAAAATTGCCAATATTCAATCTTTTCTTTACCTACAAAACCAGTAGGTTATTAGGCTCAACCTAATAGTATCCTTCTCTATTAAAACCATATGTCTGAAAAAGGCCTCTATGTGGCCAGAAGTTCAAGTAGAGAATGTCATCTCACATCATGTCTCAACTAATGGGACAATTTCAGAGATTCCATAGTAAATCCAAAACATCTGACATTGAAATATAGTCTATGAAATGTATATCTGAAATATAGTCAAATGTTTTAAAGTGATTTCAGTAAGGATGAAAATGTTTAAAGTACAACTATTCAATTATGAATCCTAAAAACTTAACTGTGGAGGGCATGCCCTTCTGGCTCAGGTGGCTGAGGTGCTGGTGTGTGGAAAATAAACACCCCCATGACTGTTTGGGGTAGAAAAAACAAAATGAGCAACTAAATAAATAAAGATGTTTCTTCCTTCTCTTCCTTTCTTCTTTCCTTACATGATTTTTCATCCTCTCATGTCCTTCCTTTCTAAAACAATAATAACAACAAACTTTCGCTGTGGAGAGACAAAATGAAAATGATTGTCAATTTGAGATGTTTACTGTGGTTTAGGAGTATCATGGGTTAAGGACTACAGAAATGAGAACTGGTTGAATTTCAGGTTTGTATGAATAGAAAACATAGACTGAGCACGATCATTAACGATGCACTCAGTGTGCACTCTGGTAGCCTCGTGGTCTAGTACACCTGGGAGTAGTCCCACATGCATCCCAAGGTCCAGGGTTCAAGACCCAGGACCAGGGGGGACAACCAAGGTGAATAATGAGCATAAAAATAAATAAAGTGCTTCTTCCTCCTCTCTTCCTATACTCCTTCATTCCTGCCTACACTTTTCCTTCATTAAAAAAAATAAATAAATAAAAGAATGTACTCGACCAAATCACTGAGGAAATTCTCTGGGGTGGGTGAACTTCTTCCTTTCAGGCACTGGCTTCCTCAGTATGACTGCTAGAGGCCACCAGCTATGGAGGGGGTGGGGGTGCTAAATCGGAAGATGACTACTTTTGTGTGACAATTTGCCTGCAGAGTTCTCTTCAAAATTATCTCCTAGACTTTCCTAGTAAGAATTAAAAGCAGCAAATTCACTT
Organism: Solenodon paradoxus; assembly: GCA_004363575.1. Taxonomy (NCBI): domain Eukaryota; kingdom Metazoa; phylum Chordata; class Mammalia; order Eulipotyphla; family Solenodontidae; genus Solenodon; species Solenodon paradoxus. Next base: position 82,584 of record RJWH01000005.1, read on the forward strand.
TTAGACTTGACTTAAATATCAGAATCAGGGGGTATAAGTTTAATTTCAAAGAAGAAAGGCCAAATCTTCTAGGAGTGTCATAACAAATATCTAAGGATGTCTACTTTTCCTGATGAAATGTGACAACCGTCTATAAAAATATCTCAGACCTAGGCCTTCCGTTTTCTCACAAAAGAACACCTCTCTTGTAACAGATTCTCTGGCAGTTTTATCACTCGGAGCACATGTGCAGTTCTGTTCTCTTCCACCCACAAACACTCTAACACTGTAACATCCAGTGTGGAAGCCACCGACCACATGAGGCTATTGAGAACTTGAAATAGGGCTAGTCTGAGATATAGTAGAAATGTAAAATAAAAACCAAATTTCTAAGACTTAGAACCAAATTACATATCAATTACATGTTATAAGATAATAGATATCACCATATGATAATATAATAGATCATGAAAATGTCAAAATTAATTTTACTTGTTTCTTTTTAATGTGGCCATAAGAAAAAATTTAAATACCTGCATCAAAGCATGCATTGTTTCTACTAGGTAGTGTTCCTCTAAAGCTGAAAGCCCATCCTCTTCCTAACCACGTTGGACTGAGCTCAGCAGGAATGCCAGTTTTGAAGGTCTGAGCTGGAACTTTAGATTCGGGATGCTGAAATGAAGGGCTACAAAACAGAGCAGTAGATAAGCAAGGTGACAGGCAAAGAAACGGGCAAATATATCACAAGGGCCAAGTTTGCACAAGTGTTTCAGGAGGAAGGCTGTGGTTCTCCTAGTGGAGTCAGCATCACCCTAGAACCTGCTAACAGGCAAATCCTCAGGCCTCCTTGACCTACTGAATGAGAAACTCAGAGGGTAGAACCGGTCTTTTTTAGCAAACCCTCCAGGTGATTGCAATGCACCCTTCAATTACAGAACCACTCACATCTTATTTAACTCCCACTGGCCTATGGGTAGAAAGTAGTTCTACCCCATTTAACAAGTGAGGTCACTGCACAAAAGAGAAATGAAGAAGTTTGTCTCAATTACACAGCTATTAAGCAGTAAGAAATCAGGCTTTCGGATCCTGTGTTTCCAATCCTAGATATACTTAATGAGATAGTAAATAAATGAGAAAAACAAAAGGAAGAGAAATAGAAGATCTAGGTCAGTCGTAAAATGTTTGGAATCAGCAACCTAAAACTAATTAAACTGGGTCCTTCCTCAACAAAAATGCATTTTTACACAGTATTGGTGTATCTTCAGGAGGCTTCTTGACCTTTGAAGGCCCTACCTACATCTAATTTTATAGTTCCTGATCTAGAACTTCAGATTAGATGATGAGTCACTCTTCATAGCAAACTACACTCCTCTATCAGAATAGAGTTTTGTATGTATACAAAATACATACCTACCAATATACAAAATACTACTTCCTACCAAAGATACTGGAAGGGAAAATTTGGTCTTAGATATTTGATGGATAAGAAGTGTGTTTATTCTATGAATTTAACTAAACTAAGAACAAAATGCTCATTAACGGTTTGTAACCCCAACTGCCTTTTAGCAGAGAAACTAGCAGGCACCTAGTTAATCTGAAATCTGAAAGGGCAGGCTCTGGGGGTGGGTATGAGGGGACACCTCAGTAACATTTGACTATAATTTCAGACACCTGCTACAAAATAAGTAAAGGTCTCTAATGGTCTCTGTGTTTCCCACTTGAAGATTATGTTAATGACAGGAATTTATATCTATGATAGCTTTGGGAGCAAATCAGGCTGAAAAAAATTGCTGTACAATAAACATGCCTTTGTGTTTGTAGCACAGAGAGTATTTTCAGAGTCTGAAGCTGTCTGATAAGCACAGCATCATTCATTTTTAAACCTGACCTGGAATTTTTGTAATTTATTCCCAGACAATAGTGATCAAGTTCTTGGGATGGTGGTGGGGTAGAGGTGGCTGGTCCCTTTTTATCGACCTGCAAAAATAGACCTGGCTATTTCTTTTATAAAAGGGGAAGTAGGTTATCTTGAACCGTATTGATAAATCCTCATTATTTAATAAGTAATTCTACATTTCAGAAGATAGGAAAATACTGAATGACTACATACCTCTGTTTATTTGGCATTTATTTAATAATTTAATAATTCCTTGAAATAATAGGCAGTGACTGACTGATATAAATGGATTGAGTTCCAAAATATTTGTATTTGGGAAATATTTCCATATAAATTATGTCATAATTATATATTTATAATTTATATACAGATATAAACATAGCTGTAGATAGGCTTTGTTTTCTAGCTATCAATTATTAATTTAAATATACACATATAGCTTTTAGAATAATCTGTAAAACCTAAAAATTTATAACACTATTTCTACAGGGGAATGCAATGAATGTTAGAAAACTATTTAAATCTATGACTGCAAAAGGAGAATTTTTTTTTTTTTCACTACCTTCTGTGACTCTGGAAAACAGATCAGGGATTTTTATTACCAATGAGTCTGACGGGAGCCGTTTTTCTTCCCTCCATCAGCTAGTTTTGCAAGTGAAAAGGAATTCACTCCTGGTGGAGATCACTGATAAGCATGAAAAGTTCATAAATCAGGTGTTCATGTGCTACTAACTACTTATGCATTCTTTCCCTCAGCCACCATGAGATATTTTATACAGTTTTGTATCTCCCAAAACATCTATGGCATTAGCTTACAGCTGGCAGACAATCTTTAAGTTTGTTGAGTAATTATTAAGAACACTGATTCTTTACTAACAATTGGACAAGAGGGAATGATTTATTCTTATCTGCTTCTTTCATAGAATCATAAGCAAGTGTCTGAATACACCACCATAGGATTTTCTTTAAAGTGGTTCCCAGTAGTAGCAATAAATTTCTAACAAACTAGCCCCTAAATGGAAATTTCTGCACCCAGTATTTTTAATGTACCCTCCATACCATTTTCACTGCTTACCTCATACATACTCATTGCCCTTATTTATGGTTTTCTCTTGCTCTACTGCCTAAAAGGGGTTCCCTTCTTTTTATATTGCCTTAAATCTTGTGTTCTAATACTCCTACCCTCTAGCAAAATGGAGAATAGTCCTTTCTTTCCTGAGATATATTGAGAACCTAGATGCATGCACAGATGAGAACTGTGCTCTCCCCTATATTAAACATAAAAAAATCTGTCTGAATTAACACTTCCTGAACTATGTAATCAGCACCTTCTTATATATTATCTTACCGTTAATTTTCCATTGCACATAGTTCAAAACTTTATTACAAAGTCTTGTTTGGATGTTTCTAAATTAGATTATAAGGTCCTTTTGGGCAGAAAACTTTTGTAATACCTCTTATACTTTATTTATTAATTCACTCCAGGAATCATTTATTACATTTGTTCATTTATTTTCTTAATTTACTCATTCAATGAACATCTCTGAAACACTGATGCTGATATCACTGGGTTTGTTTTCCTAGAACAGGACTAATTCACACATGTGTGACGTAGAAAGCTTGTTGCTATAAAACCAAACAAAAATAACTGCAAAAGATGTTTCCTCAAATCCTTATATAATGACCCTGATTCTGTCGAGTTTAAGATAATCCCTTTACAGCTAATTGAATCTTATTATGTGAGTCAGCCACCTAGTCTAGTGGGGAAAACTTGGGTCCTGAAGAATAAGGGTGAAAGCTTCAGCTTTTCACTGTGAAGTGTGAGGCAATGTCATCCGCTGAGGAGTAGATGGCAGCAGGGAGGGTGGAAGTTCGGAAAAATGAATACTCCCTGTAAAAGACTGCCCCCTAGAGAAGCACTGAAGAATTGCTTTCAAGGGCTCACAGATATTTGAGAACCAAAAACACATAGAGGCAACAGCCTATGATTTCCTCCAGCGATAGCCAATACATAAATATAGGAAAGGAAAAGATCTATTTTACATTTAACCAACGTCAAGACTGGGAAGGCTGGAACCCTTGTAGGAAAAAAAGACCCAAGCAGAGGACCCTGAAGAAAATAGAAGCAGTCAGGGGAAGAGGAATCTGAGTTACCAGAGAACTCCATGGTCTATGGTAGGTAAAAAGTCTCATGACTAAGAAGCTGAGGTCAGAAATTATTTTTATATTGCGTTTTCAACTTCAGAAGTGAAGCCATTCTTGGTGCGAATGAGGTTAAGGATGATTTGTTCATTCAGAATTACAGTAAACATTTTGAACATTAAGGAGATCAAGTTGAGTTTGATAAATAGCTCATCGGAATTGAAATGTTATCTGTAATTCTGGGAGGCGTCATGGAAGTCATGACTCCTGGGAGTTAGGCCTGAACATCTTCAATAAATGAAGACTGTGGGTAAAGCTGGTAGAGCCACACGGCCGTGAAACTCACAGAGCTGTCAGAAAAACTCAAAGGGCATTGTGCCTATGACTGAAGTTCAACTGGTTTATCGTTTGTTTCATTTTATGAAGCTGCTTACCTTTTTCTGTTTAATAATCAGAAAATACAAGTGTGGCTGCTAAGCATATCAAAAATAGACACAATAAGAAATACATACTCTGAAAGAACTTAAAGCTTATTCTGAAATACTTTTTATGAGGTGTTTTTTAATGGGAGGCATGTTACCAGTCATCATGCACTTCCTATTTCATTTAAAAATAGCACAGACTGACATTTTACTAAGGCACTATGCCTAATCAAAATCCTGTTTTACTTTATCTACATTTTGGGTAGCATTTAAGTGTGTACTGAGAAAACTGGTTACAAGAACTAAGTCCAAGATGAATCCTTTGAATAACTAGATGTGAGGTTGTGCCCTTACTGCATCGCTTCTCGTGCAACTTAGTATATGAAGTACAAATCTTACTGCAACATAACAAAGCTCATTGAGAATCAAGCCTAATTTCAACAGATAATGCTTTACTAAGTTTTTTAAACATAGAAACAAAAGGAGGACTCTCCTTTTCAGCCTTCACCAAAGAAATGTTTGATTTTCTTATCTTTTTTGGATATTTCACTCTGTATGATTTTAGCCATCATTCCTGTCTGGATTAGTCCCCTGTAGGCCTTGATCTCTCTACCAAGCTCTGACTTTGATTTCTGTCTGTCTAATGTTTTGCACCACAGATACCACCAACGCTTGAGATAACAGGTCTACAACTCATTTCCATCATCTCTTTTCCAAAGATTCCTTTGTGTCTATCTCTTACATTTCCTTTCCTTCAGAATCACATTAATATAATGAGCAAGAGATAAATATCTCCTCTACTTTTATAGGCTTCTAGAAATAATTTCATAAACTTCTTTGGCAAGCAAACTTTATAAGCGAGGCTACAAAGAACTCAAAGGAAGATGATGATTTGTTTACACCTTAAGGCAGATACAGTGCTGTAATTTAAGGCTATAGATAAAAAAGACTCATTTTACAAAGAAAATCATTTCTTGGGAAGCACATAAAGAGGTTTAGATAGCTTTTTAAAAGACAAGAGAGACAGAAGAATACTTACCTTAGAGGAATTGTTTATTAAGATATAAGGCAGAGAGAGATCTTGGAAAAACAGTAGTTGGATTGTAATAGCTCTCTCTAAACCAACAAATCCGAAAGGTGCTCTTTTAGAAGTAGTGAAGATAGATTTATTACACGTGGGCCAGATATAGAATCTGAGCCCCAAAATACTTTTGGGATACAATTTTATTGGTGAGGGAGAGGGGAAGATGTGAATTAGAACAGAAATTACAAACGGAATTCAGTTATTCATTTGTGAATTCCTCACATGGATAACAGACATAGTTGTAAAATGCACATAGGGTTCCATTCTCAGAAAGGGGTCCCTTTTATCTAATCAGTAGCTTTCAGCCAGTCTAGACCGTCAGGCACCTGGTGGCTGGATGGCCACTTTGGTCCTCAGCGGCTAGAAACTGGGGTGCAGCTTCCTCTCTTCTACAGGATGAATGCAAATCTTGTTTCTATTCTAATTATGTTTATTTCATTCATTTACTCCAAGGAGATCATGCCCCTCAAGATTTCAAAAGATTTAGTCATCTTTAAAATTTTTTTAATTAAAATTTTTAATTAAAAATTTTTAATTATTTTTTAAAAAATAATTTTAAAATGTAAAAGTTAAAAAAAAAATTTTTCTAGCTATCTACCCTTTGGTCTATGTCAGAACCCCCACAAGAGCAAGCCTTAGAACAGGGATTAAAGTTTAACTATCAGGACAGTGAATTGCCTCTGGCTCCAGCACCCAGTCGTGGAAGCATCCAGATCCATAAGGAAAGCTGATGGACAAGTTCCACGTGTGGGACATGTAGTACTTGACCAGCACAGACCCTTCACCAAGAAACAAAAGAATGACATCAGTTGAAGAAGACCACCAGTAACTTCAAAGAACAGTGTCACCTTGTCCAATCAGGAACTGAAACCTGGTCTGCAGACCCCTCTCTCCATCCCCCTTCCTCACCCAGTGGGATTTTCCCTTAAAAACTCAGGCCTCTGGCAAGTCCTCGGGTCTCAGCCTCCCTACTAATGGGGGTCAGCCTCCCTTGGCTGGCTCCCTCCTCTGTCTCTCTGCTCCCCACTAATGGAGGTGTCAGCTTCCCTTGGCTGGCTCCATCCTCTCTCTCTCTGGTCCCCACTAATGGACCCCCAACTTGTTTACTTGCTGCATCTGTCTGGTATGTGGAGCAACCCTGAACCCAAGGAGTCTGGACCTTCCTTGGTCAGCTCCATCCTTTTACCCTCTGATTAAACCTCTGCCTGCTCACTTACCTAACTCTGCCGTGGGTTCTTTGAATGACCTGAAAACCCCCACAGTCTAGAGGCTTTTTGTACAAAATATTCCCATGAGAAGAAATATTTCTGACTATCCCTTTAAAATATGAACAAAATAAGATTGCCAGCTACTCTTTGAATAATAAATTTTCCTACAGTTAAAAATGGATAATTAAGGTCTGCTTTAGAGACTTGATTTCCAAGAAAGGAAGCTCAGTAAAGTGAAAATGAAAATGGAAACTGATCAAGAGTGAATAACAATTTTCCATTTCCATTTAAAAGAATCTCTCAGGCACTAAGTTTTATTCAAATAATCTAGGAGGTTACTCAAACTACTTATTTGCTTTACAAATAGCCATAAATTTTTGAGTCAAAGAAATGTAAGCTGTTCTTTAGGTTCCATAAGATAAATAGGAATGAAAAACAATTCAGAAGTTTCTGTTGCAGTGGAGACAGAGAAATGGAAATAAAAAAGCAAGGATATGCTGATTAGGAGCAACTGGACAAGGCCTCTGCCCCCGCCTTACCAGGGTCTCTTGGAAAATTCCAGTCAGGCAAGGTCACTACAAGTTTTATAGTTGCTGTGCTGGCAAAGCCCACCTGCCTCTCAACATCTCCAAGCTGGAAGGTGTGTGTGGGGCTGCTGAAGTTCTCCAGTCTTGACTCTTCTACCAGGGTAACAGCTCATAACTATAACCACAAACAAAGATGCCTTTCATCTGCTCTCATGGTGTGGAAGTCAAATAACATTATGAGTTCCTAGTCATGCCTTTTAGTTCTCTAAACAGCAGATCACTGCTGACTTGAATGCCACAGCTCTATGAAAGAACCCCAAAACCTGAATCATTCTCTCAACAAGAAAATATCAAAATTTCATAGAAACCAACAAGAAGGCTGACAAGAAGAAAATAAATATATATATTTTTTCCTAGACTAATAATATTGACATTCCCAATGACAATCCACAGCATTACACCAAATTAACATGATTATCTCGCTTGTCACCCTGATAAAATTTTGAGTTCTACTTGAGAAACAGCTTTGTAAAAATCAAGCAAAAAGCAAAATCACTTGTTACGTATTATCTAGGAGTAATTAGAACTTTATTCTTTCTTATCTTCTTATCTTTTGTAACATTTTCTTTTTTCTCATTTATTGATTAGGGTCTCCAATTCAGTGTTGAAAAGATGCTGTTATAGCAGCTTTTGCCTTACCCTGATTTTGAAGGAGGTGTTTCTAATAATCTAAGGATAGTATTTGCTGTTTTTGGTTTTGCTGTTTAAGGTTTTTGGCAGGTACATTTCATGAAGTTAATGAAGTTTTCCCCTATTCCTAGTTTGCTTAGAGATTTTGTTAGCTTCCCCAGAAGATTGGGGATTTAGGGGGTTATTTTGGGAGCATGGAAGGAGTGATCCAGAAAACATTTGAATATCCAAAAGAACTTATCTGGAAATTTGAAGCTGGCAGACTCACTAAAGAAACAGGTCAGCCTCAGGGAAAAGGCTACTGGCTATTTTTAACAGGAGGGTGGGGGTAGTGGCAGATAGGAGGCAGGGTGTGGAGCAGGGAAATTCAGACCCTGGAGACAAAGTCTGTTTAGAAATTCATTAAGATGTTAATGCAATACTTTAGTCAAAACAATGAGGATCTTGGTCAGAGGAGACTGAGAAAAGTCCCTAAGATCTGCCACCAGGAAAGACTGAGATAAAGGCCAATGGAGAATGCCACCCAAATGCCATATACAAAATGACATCACCCATTTCCTTCTGGGGAGCCCTTGTCTTATCAGATTTAGCCTGGAAATATGTTGAAATTTAATCTATTTTTTAATCTGTTGAGCTGATCATACGCTTTCTCCATCAATTAATATGGTGAATTAGAGAAATATATATTCTTATATAAAAATTCTGCAGAAATAAATGACTGCAAAATCACATAAACTTAGTTACTAGATAATTACGTTTAATATATTGCATGATATATATATGATTTATATAACATTTATAATTTTCAACAATTTCATAACTATATTCATCTGTAACTTTGCTCTTATTACAGTTTCTTGCATATCACATTTATACTAGCTCTATAAGGTATTTTGGAAATTTCTCTTCTTTTTCTTTATTTTTTAAAGGAAAGGTGCAGGCAGGAAAGAAGGCAGGTAGGCAGGTAGAAATAAGAGAAAGAAGCACCTTAATTTTATTTTTTATTTAGTTGTTTTAGTTGTTCATATTGGTTGTTGCAAACCAGAGTTGCGAGGAATGCACCCAGGTCCTTAAGATGGTCATGGACCACATTCAGTTGCAGGTGACTGATCCAACTGCTATTCCACCAGGGTACACCAAAATTTCTCCTCTTTTTCTGCAAAATGGAGAAGCTGTCTGTTTCTTATATTATCAACTCTTTGAATATGGTGAAAGCTTCACTTTAAAAGTCTCTGAATCTGATATTTATTTAGGGTATAAAATTTTAACTATTTCTTTAATGATTATAGCAATAGCCATGGTCTACATTTCTTCTTGATTAGTTGTTATAAATAATTATTTTAAATTCTAATACATCTCATGTTTATAACATTATATAATACATAAAAATTATCAATTTCATTTAAATGTTCCGTATTTTAACTATGTGGTCAATATTCATCCCTGTTTCATTTAAGATAAAAAAATAAGTAAGTTCTTTCATTTCTGGTTTCAGGAGTTTATATCTGTTTATTAAATCTAGTTTGTTAGTTTGGTTGTTCAAATCTTTTTTTATATTTTTTTCTGATTTATCTATAAATTACTGTGAGAATTATGTTAAGGTTAATTCATTTACATTAGTAATTCATTTTAAGTTTTTGTTTTATATATATATATAATATTTGTATAAATATGGAGTGGGGCTAATGTATTGGTAGGCCTTTTGTTTTTGCTACAAATATCAGGCATGTGACTCATAAATCCAGTCATTCCTATCAGCAGAAGGCAGGAATAGAGATGGCTACTCAGGAAATATCTATAGTGGACTCTGTGGCCTAATGATGTAAATCCCCATAACGTACATTGGAGACACACAAGATGTTTAAGACTGTTATACTAGCAGAAATATTGCTACTTTGATGGAAAAGGAAAGAGAGTGGAAGAAGGCTGTCAGATTTTCCAAATTCTACAGACAAAAATGGGCTAATAGAAATGGCTACAAACGTGTGCTAACCACTTAAGAAAAAGAATGACACCAAGAGCAGTACTGAAGAAACAAACACAGAAACCAGAGAGTTAGGAATCCATGAAGCCTTGATTGGTTCATGTAGCCTCCATGAACCCAGAAGGTGAGACGAGACACAAAGAATATTCACACACCTTTAAATCTAATGGGATTTGTTTTCCTGAGTATTAAACTTGCTAGGAATCAATCAGTAACCCCCTTGTTCCAGTTTCTCCATTTTCAAATGGAGAATCAAAACTATACCTGTACGATCATTGTATTTTGGAAGCAGATGACATGTTTTCTAATTCCATAAATGAAGAGGAATTTTGGCTTAGAATGAGTCATACCCTGAATTTGACCCATACCTGAGTTAGATCATTTAGATGGTGAGATTTGGGACTTTTGAGGTTGATGATATTTAGATGAGGCTTGAGATTTAGAATTGATGCTGAAATGAATTAAGACTCTAGTGGTGTTGGAATGTACTTTACCCACAGAATGGCATGAATTTGAGGGACGCAGAGAATGGATTATAGTGGATTGAATAGTGTCTCCCCAAAAGATATGTCCAAGTCATAACAGCCAGTACTTGTGACTGTAACCTTAATTGAAAATATGTCTATGCTAACATACTTAAAGATTTTGGGGTAAGATATCCTTGGATTTTGGGAGGACCTAAATCTGAAGACTGTGTCCTTGTAAGAGGAAAGATAAAAGATTTACCACTGAAGTATAGAGGAAGGCAACATGAAGATGGAGACAGAGATTGCTTCCACGAAGACATGTCTACAGGCCAGGAAATACCAAAAAGTTGACAGCAGTCACCAGAAACTATGAAAATGAATGGGAGGATTTCTCCTGAAGCCTCCAGAAGGAACCAACCATGCTGACATTTTATTTTAGACTTCTGGCACCTGTAACTATTGAGAATAAATTTCTGTTGTTTTAAATCTCTGTGGTAATTTGTTACAACAGCCCTAATAAACTAATACACTTAGTATATTTTCCTACTCTTTTATCTTTTGTGTTCCTTTCTTATATCAATCTCTCATAAACAGTATAGAGCTGGGTTACTTTTTCATTAATTTGACATTCTCTTTTAACTGGCAAGTTTGATCCAGTTAATTTTTATTGAGATATACTTGAAAATATTTCTGTTGTTCTACTTCATGTGTTATATTTCTATTATTTTATGCTTTTTCTCTTGCTTCGTTTTTGTCTTTTGATAGATTCTATTATTTTAATTTTTGATTTCCCTTCAAAAATTTGAAAGCTGTTCATTATATTTTTATTCTTTTAGTGATAGCCCTTTATAACTCAGTATTTATATGTAATAAAAGTTAATCATGTATCAACTCTACTCTAACAAAAGTTTTTAGAGACCTTTACCTAAAACCACTCAGTTCACTAGATATTGACACTGTATTTCTAATTCAATCTTTTACCTGAAAAACTAAATATGTTTTATTGACTCAGCATTTTAGATTTACTCATATGTTCATCTTTGCTTATCATTTCTTCTTGCAATCATATCTTTGGTTTCTTTTTTCTTATTTCTAAGTAAATCATTTAGAAACATCTTTAATGACATTCTGTTGGTAATAAATGCTCAATAATTTCTTTAAAGTATCTATTTTGCCTCATCTTGAATGAAATTTTAATTAGGAATATTTTATCAGATAAATAATTCCTTTCTTTTAACATTTTGAAAAGATTTTTCTATTGTAAGTCCTCCATTGTTGATGTTTAGAAGTCAGTTCTCACACTAATAAATAGTGTTATACAAAAGTGTGATGTATGGAACTTGTTAGAAATGTACATCTCCAACTCCACTCTAGACTAACTGAATCAGAACATTAAGGTTGTAAGATCCAGGAATCAACGTATTCATTAGCTTTCCTGGTGATTCTGAGGTCCATTAGAAGGTGAGAACCTAAGAGTAATTCATATATAGGTAACTTGCTTTCATTTCTTCCAAATTAAAATTTTTTCATATCACTATGAAATTTATAAACATATTTGTGTGTATTTAGAAATATTTATATTCTTACATCTTAAGATTCATGCGTTTCAATAACTCTGGGAAATCTATCATTTTCTCATCAATTAGTATCTTTCTGACATTTTCTCATTATGTAACTCCAATAATATGTATTTTCATTTTCCCTTCATATACTTTTAATACAGATTTTTATATAACAATCTTTATAATGTTTTTATTGGAGGAAAAATATTGAGCAACTGGATATGACTGCATCTGCAGAAATTTAATTCAATTCCATAACTTACCCAACATATACTGATATATTTCTAATTCAGAACCGAGGAGAAAAAAACTTACCCCTAAAAAAAGATAGCATTTCATCATTACTGCAATCCCTTAAAGTCTTACCATAAGAGTATCACCATTATCAACTTTTAAGGAAGCTCTATACTGATTTCCATAGTGGTTGCACCAACTTACATACCCACTAACAGTGTATAAGTGTTTCCTTTACTCCACATTCACTGGAAGCTCTTTTTTTTCCCAGTCTTTTGGTTAACAGCCATTCTCACAGATGCTAAGCGATATCTCATTTTTGTTTTGATTTACACTTCCCTGATAGTAAGAGATATGGAACATCTGAACATCCTTTCATGTGCCTTGGTTGGTTATCTATACATCTTCTTTGGAGGCATATCTATTAAGATCTTCTCTCCATTTATAACTGAATTTTTTTTTTCTGTTGTTGAGTTTTATGAATTTGTTGTTTTGGATATTAATGCTTGTTTTATGTATAACATACAAATATCTTCTCCCATTCTACAGGACATCTTTTTTGATGACAGTTTCTTTCACTCATGCAAAAACTTTTTAGTTTGATACAGTCCCATACACAATGGAATACTACTCAGCTGTTAAAAATCATACATCCTGCCAAGTGCAACAATATGGATGGACTTAGAAGAAATTTTGCTTTGTGAGCTAAGTCAGAAGGAGAAGGCTTCACATGATTTCACTTCTATGTAGTATATGGAAAAAAACAAACAAATAAATGAACTCAATAAAAAAAAAATTGACTTTTGTCCATAGAATCAAAATGGTTGTCACCAGAAAGAAAGAAGAGGGGTAAGATCAGGTTAAAGTTGGCAATAATATAGTGAAGGACAGAAATGGACTGCTGGTGGTTCACTTAATATATGTATATACAGATGTTGCTTTACAGTTATGCACACCTTAACCTTATGTAATATGATGATGCAATGTTCCTTTACAAAAAAATTTTAAGAGCATCACCAAAGATACACAGACAGTACCCAACTTATGATGGTTTGACTTTTCAGTTTTTACTTTGTTAGAGCAAAAACACTACACATTCAGTAGAAACTGTACTTCAGACTTTGAATTTTGGTATTTTTACATGAGACTCTTGGTGCTGGACATGCTGCTAAGAAGTAGCAGTAAACCAGAGCACCACGACACGGGGAGGGCAAATGGTCACTGTGCTACAGAAGGCTTCTCACTCTCAGAAAAGCATTCAACAAATTATGTGAGAGATTCAACACTTTATTATAAAATGAGTGTTGTTTTAGTTGGTTTTGCCCACTGTGAGTGAGTATTCTGAGCATGTTCAAGGTAGATTAGAATAAACTGATGTTTGGCAGGCATCTTTTACGATATTTTCTACTTATAATGGACTTATCAGGACATAACAACCCCATTGTAAGTTGAGGAAGATCTGCACTGTAAAATGAAATGACTGAGACCTTTCCAGTGTATTTGTTAAGTAAAATCTTTTGGAGAACGTTCAAAACAAGATAGTGTTAATTTGGAATTCAAATTGCAAAACATTCTTTGACAGAAGGGTCCCCGTGTATCATATTTTTGTCAATATGCAATAATGTATTTTTAAATACTTTTCAGTGAAGAAACAGCCAGGCTGAAAAAAGTCCAAAATATTTCCTTTAACATTCGTTTTGTTAATAGCTGTATTCATAGACTCCACGGAAAATCTGTTTCCTGATATTTTGGGAACCTTTAATCAGATCTGGTGATTTAATGATCTTCATAGAAAAGGATGTCAGCAGTTTTAGAAAGCTGGGACAATAGCTTTGCCTGAGCCCCTCGGTGCTTCACCTCTGCTGGAAAACATGAGAAGGACAAAGAGCTTGAGTGGAAATAAAATCAGGCATAGAACCTAATGGAAAGGGCATATTTTTTTCTTAATATGTTGATGGATGAATGGACAATTTTAAACTTGAGGTTTAAAAAGCAAATGCTTTTTAAGACTAATTGTCTGTAATAATATGTCTGTGTGCTATGTAAATAACAACTTGAAACAAGATGCATCTGTCATAATGAAATGTCCACAGCGGAAATTAGATTAAATCTTTCCTTACAGTGAGTTTTGGACAAACTTTTTTCTCTGATTAATAAAGTACCCAATTGTTTGAGATTCTTGCTCTGAGACTTACATGGCAATAGGATCAGACTGTTGCAGGATGAATTATGCAGATTCAACCTGATTAGTTCATTTATGCTCAGCAGAAGCTATGAATGCTCCATCTGAATCAGTCTTGTCTCACCCTCTTAAAGCAGAGGCTTTAACTTCCATCTCTCCCTTTCTTCTAGCTCTTTCCTATTGGACTAGAAATGGGAACATGTCCCTGCCATCTTTAAAAATGAATAGAAAGCAAAAAATAAAATCTTTGCAGTCTACCTATCCACTTCACACTCAAGTCACTGAAAGAGAAGTCTATTTCTTTATCATGACTTTTTGCTCTCCTTTCATTCTTGAATCTGTTTCATTCTTGAATTCTTGTTTCTGCCTAGATTCAAGCATTCCTCTTTCTAAGCTCTCTAAACAGGAAATAGTTTCTGTATTTCAGTCCTTACCTTGTTTTACTGCTCCAGTGCACCCAATACCATTGATGATTTCCTATCTTCTTGAGGCCCCCTTGGTCTTGGGCTCAACTCCTGTTCTCCTGCTTCATCTAAATTACATTATATTCCCAGTACCCTCATAATCTATTTTTCCCTTAAAAATTGTGAGCCCCACACTTCCATCATGAGGCCCTTTTTCTTCACAATCTGCCTGGGAAATTTTATCTTTGCTTACATCTTCAATTTAAGACTGAGAATCCCCAAATTTGTACTGTTATTCAAACTTTCTCCTTAACTCCTGAAATCTAAAACTCCATAGCTAGCATGGATATCTCATAGATACTTCGAACTCAACGTGATTAGAAAACTTTTATCATTTTTTAAAGTTTTTCTTTCTGTATTCCTTATCCTCTCAGTTATTCAGAAGTTACCAAGGAATCAGCCTTTATCCCCTCTCTCTCCTCATTGTCTGACCTTAATATCACTAAGTCCTGTAAACTTCCCCCATCTTACCTGTCTCCTTCTCTCCATTCTCATTGTCACTGCTATAGTTCATGCATTCATTATACCTTGTCTTTTCACCTAACAGCTTTTTCTCTCATTATGTTTGCTCCCTTCCAGTGCATTCATTTTACTATAACCAGGATGATCTGTCTGAAGTTGCGAGTCTCAATCTGCTGTTGAAAACTCTATTAGACATGTCATATGTGTTAGGCTGGCCCAGAGGGACAAAACGGCGGCCATACCCGGGAAAAAGGTGGCTGACGTTAGACTGAGGGATTGAAGCCCACCCCTGGAATCACAGGACCAATCCCCAGTTGCGACGTATGAAGCCGGCAAAATTCTTTTGCTTAAAGAGCGCGCTTCCCTTTGTTCGGGCGACTTCCCCGGCCCCCGTTGTGCGGACCGGAGAACCTCGCCTGGGTGCGCAAACCCCAATAAAGCCCTGGGTATTCGACTTTTTGTTTGATTGACTTTCTTTCCTCGCGGAGCCCAGAGAAAAAAAACCTTTCATTTGGTGCCGAAACCAGGGAGGCTTCGTGGATTCTGTCCTGGAGGAATCTCAGAAAGCCTGGGCCAAGCATTACTAATACACAGATTATCAAAACTGGCCCAACAATTGGGGCCAAAGTGGTAAAAATCAGGGAGCACCACCATGGGAAAAAACCTTTCAATATGCACCTCCTCAAATCTGTCAGTCTCCTTGTCTCCCAAGCCTCTGCCATTTGTTCTGCCTTAACTCTAACTTGTCTGTGGAGATCTTCTGCCTGATGTCAAGATCTGGAGCTCCTAGCTCCCGGCTACTACTTCCAAATGTAGATTAAATACATTTTAGTCCAGGTTCTCCAAGAAGCAAATGGCAAGAGAAATTTGATGTGTGAGGTATTGCCTGTCCTAACTGAAGGTAAGAAGGATGGAATGAATGTGCAATGGAAGTGTCTTGGACTGTAGTGCCGTTCTAAGGAAATTTCCTCAAGGACAATGGAGAGTCCTCAAGCTAAAATCTGTTAGAGAGGTCTCCTTTCTTCTAGAAATAGACCTGCCTTAATATCTCTTCCATGAATGATTACTGGGAACAGAGAGAAGCATGACCTTTGTACAGCATATCATACTCTCAGATCCACCAAGTCACACAGTTGAACAGACATAGCAGCAATATGCTCTATGATTAATGTGGAATACTTGGCGTGGGGCTGAGGCATTTCCAAAATTATGAGTAAATTACCCTTAAGTGGTAGCTCAAACTGCCAAGCCACCTAATTCCACTGCATTGTGCCTCTCCTTCACACCATGTGTTTCCATCGGCCATGCCTCAGAGGACTGACTCGCAGATGTGTCCAAGTGCTATACTGGTATAGCTACCATGGACAATTGCCACAGTATAGACCCAATCATGGGTAAGGCTGAAAGATGGTGAAGTGAGTGATTGTAGGTAAAGTTTCCTAAGATCTTCTATCTGCTAGAATGGGAAGGAAATATTATTTTTATTTTAAATTATATGTATATATAAACATTAAGTTACCTGTTAAAAACAGACCTGACGAGCACAAGAGCTCGCTCATCTGTACCATCTTAGGTACCACTTCGGATTCTCTCAACCTCAATGTCAATCAGCTATAGACCGCTTGCTGTGCCTCAGTCACCGCCACCATGACCGAAGCCCTGGATGTCCTGCTGCTTGAGGGACACTGGAGTCTCTGGCTCCTCCTCTCAGTCTCAGAGGAGGCATCACTCTAGAAGGTGGGGAATCCAGCTCTCCAGAAGGAGCCAGGAGATGCAGTAGAGAATACAGAGGAGTGATGGATGAACTCGTTTCAACAGGAGAGAAAAGAAGGGAGGTGCTAGCAGATGAAATTCTTCTTCCACACCCTCTGACGGACTCTTTTGGAGGCCAGTTTTTCTGTATAACCTCTTTGGAGATGTTTCATTTGGCTGAGAAACTGGCTACACTTTTTCAGAAGGAGTGACTATCTCCTTCACGAAGACTTGTGTAACCCTCCCATCCTTTCCTGGTTCATTTACTTTCCCTCTGTCTCACTGCTCAGAGATCACTCTTTGCAGGAAAGCATCAGCATTGAATCCTTATCCTGGGTTCTGTCTGGTAAAGAACTGAGGCGGTCTCATTTCGTTGCTTACTCTAGCTAAGACTATCTAGTGTCTGACTCCTGCCAACATTTTCATCACTTGATGGTCCCCTGTGCTCATCTTTCAGTAAACTGAGTAAAGTTATTGTGAGGCTCCAGGCTGCCCACTTTTCTCACAGCATCCTATGTCTGCATCTGTTCTCCCCTCTGTCTGGAGGGCACTCCCGGACCCAATCCCTTTGGTGAGCTTCTCACCGTGTCATCAGTGAAGCTGCACGGCAGTCAATCCAGTACTTCACAAAACTTACTAAAGCTAATGAGAATGTTTAGAAGTCTCTTCTGAATGTTCTTGCTTAACACTGAATGATTAAAAAGATGGAAAGACACACGCACATGGATAAATACATATTCTTTTTATTGTGGTAAAAATGCTTGAAGTAGAAGGAAATCAATATGGAGTCAAGCTGAAATGAATGTGTTTATCAACAAATATAATTGAAATATTTTCAATTAAACACTGCTGAAAATATAAAGAAATAAATATTAAAATAAATTAAACAGGATAGGAGGTTTTCTGCACAGACAGAAGAGTATTTCATTAACAAATCAGCTTATGATATTACTAGTTTGGTTTAGAAAAGGAATATTTAAGTTTTTTTAATGAATAACTAAAAGAAGATATATTCTCAACAATAACTTTTTAAATCAAACATTGACTTATGAAAGTATTGTGCTTAAGTAGAATTAAAAATATTCTGAGACAGGGGCATGCCCTGTGGCTTAGGCAGCTGAGATACTGGCATACTGATCACGCGCAGCCCAAGAAAACAGGTTTTCAACCTGGGGCAGGGGAAAAAAAAAACAAACAAAAATAACTGTTTATTTCTTTCTTTCCTTTTCTTCCTTAAAAATGAATGCTTGTTCTTCTTCAACCTTACTTCCTTCCTCTCTTTTTTAAAAAAGAAATATCTTGGGATAAAGTAAGACATTTCTACATATAAAATCTTGCACTGCATCATTCATAGTCAAGATGTTACAGCAAAGAAGTTGAAGCCAGAAGTGTGCTAAGTACTAAAGATGTCAAATCATAAATCGATAAGGGACTACTAGCTAGAATATAATTTTTCAAAACTCTGCAACTTAATAGTAAAAATAACCCAATTTTAAAAAGGTCAAAAGACTTGTATAAACTTTTCTCCAAGAAAGATAAAGAACTGGTTAATAAGCCTATGAAAAAATGCTCAATTTCATTAGTCATTAGGAAAATGTAAACGAAAACCCCAATGAAACACCAATTCATATTTATTAGGATAAATTATAAATAAAAAAACACAAACAGAAAATAGGCGTTGGTGAAGATACAGAGATATCAGAACACTTGTACATTCAAAATAGTATAGCCACTGTGAAAAAGTAATATAGCAGTTCCTCAATAAGTTAAACATATAATTACCATATGATCCAGTTATTCCACATCTAGGAAGAAGAAATTAGAAGCAGAAACCTGAACAGATTCTTGTATTTCAGTGTTTATAACAGCATCAGTCAAAATAGCCAAAAGACAAAAACAACATCAATGTCCACTGACAGATGAGTGGACAGACATGGGATATATACATAAAATTAAATATTATTCAGCCTTAAAAAAGGAAGAAAAGTCTGAGGCATGCTACAATATAACATTATGTCTATTGAAATAAACCAGACACAGAAGGACTAATATTGTATGATTCCACTTATCTGAGTGACCTAGAGTAGTCAGATTCACAGAAAGAGAAAGTAGAATGGTTGCCAGGGGGTTGTGGGTAGGAGAGAATGGGAAATTATTGTTTAAAGGTAGAGTTTCATTTTGGGAAGATGAAAAAGTTCTGGAGATAAAAATGTGTTCTGTATTAAAATGTAGGTATCCTGAACTGTGCACATCTGAATTAGGCACCAAGGGAGCCTTCTCCACTCCCAGCACAATATATGTTCAATTCATGCTCTTGGAAAGAAAAAAGGAGGGAGGAAAGGAGCTCTAATTTGGAATTAAGACAAGGAGGCATTATTTCCTGTACATCACTTTGTATTTGGCACTCTAGGATATACATTCTCAGCAGTATAGTCTCCTAGAACAGAAACTTTTCTCAACCTTTATCCTGACCTTCTCTATCATCTTCAATTCTGTTCCCACAGTGTTTTCAGCCTCTCAGCAGCTGCCAGATTTGCATATGCGAAGTGAAACTTGTGATAAGTGATAAGCATGCTTCTGTGAATCAGAATCTATGCTACCTTTCTTAAACTGCATTCAGGCAAAAATCTCCTTTGATCTTTATGTGCAAAAGAGAAAGAAAGTCTATCCACATGCCTAACACCACTC
Organism: Solenodon paradoxus; assembly: GCA_004363575.1. Lineage (NCBI taxonomy): Eukaryota > Metazoa > Chordata > Mammalia > Eulipotyphla > Solenodontidae > Solenodon > Solenodon paradoxus. Next base: position 102,328 of record RJWH01000005.1, read on the forward strand.
AGGAATTACTGAAATAAATGGTTCAGGTTTGCTGAGTCATGATCCAGAGCCTAACTAGGATGAAATACAATAAGCAAACTTGCCTGTTCAGTATTCTTCCCCAAAGTCAATGTTTGGAATCTTATTTAAATTTAAAGTTTCAGAATTAAATGCTATTAGCTGTAACACAAACAATTTGGGGTATTTCTTCTAAAAATAATGAGTTTTAAAACCCTTTCCATTTAATGCTTTCCACTTAAAATACCATTTTATGCCTAGGGCAAGTATCAAAACAACAGACTCCTTGTATTAAAAATCACCTTGAAGATAGATAATATTAAAATGTGTGATGATAAATCTATAAGGAAAAGAAACATAAAAGGCTTTTAGAATTTGTGATAGCCCAGTGTTGAAACCAATAAAAGATCCTTTCATATTTAAAGCAATTATGCTAATCTCTGGATATAGAAATGATAGGAATTCTTCCTTTAAAATAAAAAAAAAAAAACATTCTGACAGTACATTCTTATATTAATATCAATATATTTTTTTACAAAATTATTGTGATAGCAGTTCTACTTGCTAGCATATAAATTCAAAAACACAGGGAAGAAATAAAATGTAGTGGGACTACATTGAAATGGAAGAAAACTTGTTTTGCCATTTTTTTAAAAACTCTCTGCATCAGAAAGTAACTTCATGAAAGCTGGGACCATATCATTTTTTCTCATTTCTATATGTCCTAAACTTTTCAACAATGTCTAGCACATAATATTTTATAAACATTTGCTTAATGAATAAATAAATGATGAAATTTAGACATCTACTAAATGTATTTCAAAAAGAAACCACCAAAATAGGCCCTACAATTATTTAATTAAGAGCTAAAACACCATCTTGCAAGAGTGATGTGCTTGACACATGGTTAGTTAGTAGCAGAGTTTAATATATACAATGGGATATTATTCAGCCTTTAAAAAGGAAAATTCTGAGACATGCTACAATGTAACATTATTTGAAGTGAAATAAGTGACATTTTTCACTTACCTGAAGTGAATAAGTAAAATCATAATTTTCCATTTGTGCTAAAATAATTTACAAGAGCAGGGAACAGACTGTCCCATATTATTGCTACATCAATCTCCTCTCCAGCAGCTCCCCAACAGTTGAGAGGAAATAGGAAGGGGAAGGGGAAGCACCTCAGCTTTTTCTCAATTTCCTTGGAGAAAAGAGGGCAAAACTTCAACAGAAGTAGGAACAGATCCTGAAAGAGAAAGAAGAGAAAGCTTTAGGAAGAATCTCCCTTACTTGATCTGAAGATTCACTATTTCACAATTCTCTTCATTCACTTTAAATTAATATTATCTGGGGGTCCTTTTGATAAGGGACAGCATAGGAGGGGAAAAAAGTTACAAAGCAGGTTTTCAGATATATAAGCAGGAAATTAACTAACTGGCCAAGGTGCTAACAATAAGCCAGTACCACCCAGGCATTGTAGAGATGGGTTTACAGCAAAGATCCTTCCTTAGTAACCTAAGCCACATCCCCTGGCAATTCCAGCAGTAAATGCCAGGCTTTCTGGGAAGAGGGTTGTTGTTCCATGGCAAAGGCCATGACCCTAGTAGTTCCTTAGAATTCAGGTCCCCAGGCAGTGACTCAAGGCCACAGTCCTGGTTACACCCACTAAGGGAGGTGTTCCATGCCCTGTATATATAAGGGATTCCATTTTGCCTACTGGGGGCTCTGTCTTTTATAGCTTTCTAACCAGCAGAGAGCTTAGGATCTCAGTGCTACTTCTAATAAACTTACCATGTGGTACCTAACTGTCATCAGGCTCCGATAATTCTTTCTAGACAAATTCTAAGCGTTACAGGTGCCTAAGCCCATCCTGAACACTTTTCAATACCAAAGAACTGAATAAAATTCTAAATGTTTTTTAATATACCATATGATTGAACCTGAAGGAGAGACACTGCTATACACCAAGTCATTTTGTTTTTTTAATTTTTACTTCACTGAAAAAATGCTAAAGTCTCCATTTGTATAAACCAATATAAGGAGGAAGAAAAAACAACTGTAAAAAACATAATATTTAGAACCTAAATAAAATAGGAACATTGTATTTGTTTTTAACTAAATTATAAAAAAGCAATGATCTAGTTAGAAAGTACTGGTCTGGATATAAGGTAGATAAGCAATATTAATCCTTTTGCTATCTCTTCAGTCTTAGTAGAGTCAGGGGTGAGGAGCAGCTGTAAGTGAAAAATGAGAGTGATTTCCAAAGAAATAGTATCTTAGAACACACTCAGTATAAAACAAAGTGTCTTACTCCCAAACTGTACTCAACAAACTCCTGTTGCTCTTTTCCTAATCTGGACTACATAGTTCTGATTCTCTTTCTATACAGCAGAGACTATATATTAGTCAATCCAAAAGAATGTTAGTAAATGCTATAAGAAAAATAATATCTGTAATTAAAAAGTGAAAGACCTTAACTGAAAGAACATTACAATGTCTGTTTTGCTACAGGTTTTTCAAATTCTCTTATACTAATGCAAATAGAGAACCTCTAATAAGGGGATCTAATGTAAAGTGTTTTCTCCTCACAGCACTTGGGGGTAGCTGTGCTTCACTTTTCAGCTGTGTCTAAAAAAGCATCTAACACCCTTCTAACTCTAACTTCTCAGTATAAATCAATCTCATGTCCTTATTTAAAATCTATTATCACTTAAAAAATAATTTCAAAGTATTTTAAGGATAGAACACAAAATACTGACTTTGGCTTATAAATATGACACCTGCTAAATCTGCAACTTCTTTTCTTAATTCCCTCCAAATAAATCCCTAGAATGCATGCAGCTCTCTGATCCTTTGCTCAGTCCTCAGATCACCTGCGTGTGTTGCCTGCCAGCCTGGGGATTGCTCCTCCTGGCTCCCTGACCTGCTGATGTCACCTGATCCTTCACTCTGGGTTCCTGGCACCTGCACTTCCTCCAGGCTACAGTTCTCTCCTGGCTGTTCATTTCTCTCACACATCTTCTGCAGACCAGGTAACTAAATAATAATTACTAAAGAAACTGATGGACTAATGAAAAGTTTCACCGAGCAGAAGTGGTAGGAATGGGGAAGGGGAGGGTTTAATGCCAGCATTATGTTAAATAATAAACACTGTGCTTTTAAACTCTTGGTTTTCCATATGATATATTTTGCAGCCTATTTAAATCATCAAGAACTGGCCAAAACCCTAACCACTCACGGTAAAGAGAAAAATTCACTTTTATTTTTAACTTAACTATATTAGATATATAAACATCCTAGGCTCTATAGCAAAAAAAAAAAATCTACACACATATATTCTTCTACCCACTGGTGAAAGATTCTTGAGACTACTTTTCTATTACTCCTAGATCTCTTTTCTTGACATTGAAGATTCTGATTAGTGAGAAGATGATTTTCTTTTTCAAGTGTAGAAATGATATTTTTAAAGGGAGAGGAATAAATATCATACCATTGTAAAGTGGTACATTTATGCCTTATGCAACAGGACATACATGTCTGAATGGTTATTTAGGATTCAAGATTTAGGAGCTAGGATATTATTCTATGCAAATAAACTGATATTGCCCACAAACTGTGACTCCATACATATAAGAAGCCTCCAAATCCTGCCAGGCTCCATTGGTGCACCTGGGCCAGAGTCATGAGATGCAATGATTTCAATGGGTTACCATCATGACTACTAAACTGCTCATGGGTTTTCCTGCTTCTCTGCTCAAGAATAAAGGAAAGATTGTGTGCTAAAATTTCTAATTAGCAAGAAGAAAGAACCACAATAATTTTCTGAATTCATAAAATAGGAGGTTGTGTTTTACTTTCTCACAAAACCAGTTATCTGTTTAGCTTAATATAGTGTCAAAGTCCAATTCAATACATATCAGAATATACTATTTAAATGGGTTATTGTAATAAAAATTAAGGCTGTATTTATTTTTTAATTTTTTATTGTAGTAATTATTCTACACATTAAAATAATTTCCTATGTATAGATTCCCCATTTCTCAGATATATTTCAACACACTATGCCCTCCACCAGATCACCAAGTGTTCTTTCATAGTTCTATGTTTACTACCTAACTTTATTTGAAAGCTTATTAGTCTTTCATTCATTCTAACTATCCACATTTATGTTCTCTTCCTCCCCATTTTTAATATTTTCTGTCGTTTTTCTGTGTGTTTTCTTCATGCTTTATAGAGCATCCTTTAATATTTTTTGCAAAGCTGGTTATGTGGGATGAACTCCTATAACTTTTGCTTGTCAGAAAAGGTTTTTATCATTCCTTCAGTTCTGAATGATAATCTTGCTGGATATAGTATCCTAGGTTGAATCTCCTTTTCTTTCAGAACTTTCAATATATTACGCCATTCCCTTCTGGCCTAGAGAGTTTCATTTGAGAAGTCTACTGACAATCTTATGGGGGCTCCTCTGTATATGACACATTTTTCTCTGGCTGATTTTCATAGTCTTCTTTTATCTTGTATTTTTGACATTTTTATGATGATGTGTCTAGGTGTATTTCTGCTTGGGTCTCTTTTATCAGGAACTCTGAGCTTCCTGGATCTGGAGGTTTGCTTCATTCTTCAATTTGGGTAAGTTCTCATCTATTATTTCTTCAAATATGGTTTCTACTTCCTTTTCTCTCCCTTTCTCTGGGACCCCTTTGATGTGAATGTTGTTCCTTTTGATGTTATCCAGAGGTCTTGAATGCTGTCTTCGATTTTTTGAATTTTTTTTTTTAAATCTCTTTGCTGGTTTGCTTGAGTTCCTCTATCCTATCTTGCAGATCACTGATGCTATTGGAAGCTTCATCCATCCTATTGTTGAGTCCCTCTATTGAGTTCTTTAATTCAGCCATTGTATCTCTTACCCGTTTGATGTCTTGTTTTAATTCTTCTCTTTGCTTCCTGACATTCTCATTTATTGCCTTTACTGATTTCTGGATTCCCATGAGTATGTTAATCACATGTTAATCACCATTACCCTAAATTCCTCTTCAAGCAATTTACATACATCTGCTATATTCAGATTTTCCCCTGGGTATTTGCTTGGATCCATCATTTCATGTATATTTCTCTGTGTCATTGCCCTATTCAGCATTCTGTTTATATTTCTAAGGGTTTGGTTTCTCTTGCCGGGCGTAGGTTTGAGTTGCCCAAGATTGGCAATCAGGCTGCAGATTCTCCTCTACCCACAAGGTGACGCTAGCGGGTACTGCTGAGGTTTGAGACTGCCTTCTCCTTGTAATCCAGGGGGTGGGGCACCAGATGGGCGGGCTTCCCAGTGGTTGGATATGTGGTGGGTGAGATTTCTACTCAGTGGACCCCAGACTCGGGAGTGAAAGGTTGTGGGAGGGTTTGATTTGGCTGATTTCCAGTTACCGTGACTCCCAGCGCAATTTCACCACGCGTGCTCCAGATCAGCTCCCAGGGAGCTGGCTCTTTTTTCACCCTCTCCCAAGCAGGCCCTCCGTGGCTCGGCATCTCAGGCCTCCTGGACCCACCACTTGCTGCTTCTGCAGCTGGTCCCGAAATCCCTAGCCTCCGCCCCACCGCATGTCCGGAGACTCCCAAGCTCTGTCCCAAATGCAAACCTGCAGCTTAGCTGAGAACCGTGCCAGGTACCCTCACCCACTGTTAGTCTTCAGCTGTTCTATCTCCAGCTGAAGTGTCAGTTGCTTTTTGTGTTTGTCTCAGGAAAATAGGTGACTTTTTTTTTTGATATTGTTGGTGTCTGTGAGGAGTGACCCGAAAGTGCATCCTATCAAGTCACCATCTGGAAGTCGATTCTCAAGACTGTATTTATGCATGGAGAAAGTAAACATCTTTTTGGTGTAACTGCCTAGATGATGTGCTTCCATTGTAAAAAATAATACTAGGATCCCCATGAGTTTTCTAGGGAAAGTGCATCAAGAGGAGCAATCAGCCCCATTCCTGCCAGCCCTCCCTGCCCAACAGCAGTCCTGTGCCTGGACATAAGCACCAGGGAAGCATTTGAGAGAGGAGTGAAGACAGATTATAAGGAATACCTCACCAAAGAAATTAAGGCTATGCGGAAAGCCTAACCAGAAATACAAGATGAAAAATACAGTCAATTAATTGAAGGCAAAATGGGAATTTCCATAAACAAGTTAAAACATGCAGAAGAAAAAATCTCAGAAACTGAAAATAAAAGCTTCATGGAAGAAGAGAAACAAGATTGAGGAAAAATTAAGAAATCCTGTGAGGAATATCAGATACCATGGAAAAACAAAATTAAGAATAACTGACATCCCTGAAGGTGAAGAGAGGGGAAAAGGGCAGAAAATTTATTTAAAGAAATAATAGCAGAAAACTTCCTATAGCTATGACAAAAACTAACCATGGAAGTCCAAGAAGCTAATAGAACACCCAAATTCATTAATGTAAGTGATCTACACCAAGTCGACACCTACTACATCATAGTAAAAGTAACAAAAGCCAATGATAAAAAAAATCTACTAAGGACTGCAAGAAAAAAGAAAAATTTCACCTATAAAGTTTACCCGTGAGGCTATCATCAGACTTCTCAGCAGAAACCCTAGATGCTAGGAGAATATGGAACAACATATTCAAAACACTTAAAAGACAAAAACTACCAGCCAAGACAAACCTACCCTGTAAAATTATCATTCAAATATGATGGAGAAATAAATATCCTCAATGACAAAGAAAAGTTAATTGATTTTTTCCATCACCAAATCTGCCTTCCAGTAAATGTTGAAAGGAGTACTGTAAGAGGGAAAACAAAAACAAAGATCCATCAAACCCTGAGAATTGTGAGAAACAGTAAAATAGAATCAGAAGCAAAGAGAGGACCATCAGGAGAGAACAAAACCACATTAAAGACAGAAAGAAAAACATGGAGGATACAATATCAGCTCAGAAAAGATGATGGTAGACAGTTTAAGCTGGAGACAAAACACAAGGTAGAATAAAACTTAATGTTATAGAGGTACGTAGATGAAACAGACAGCATCAACATAAAAACCATCTGAGAGCAAAGGCAAAGAAAAACAAATGGGAAAAGAAGCAACAAAGATACAAAAATAACAGAAGTCAAAGGTCAAATAAAGCAACAAAGTCCTACATATAAATAATCGTTTTAAATGTGAATGAACTGAACTCATCAATCAAAAGATACAGAGTGGTTGACTGGATCAAAAACAGGACCCATCAATATTATCCCTGCAAGAAACAAACATAGGTTGACAAACATAGGTTGAAAGTGAAGGGCTATGAAAAAATAATCAAAGCAATTGGGATGAAAGCAAATCAGGAACTGTGATATGAACATCAGATAACACAGACTTGCACCTAAAAGGGCTAGCACAAGTCGAAGATAGACACCACATTTGGTCAAGGGATTACTCCATCAAGAAGAAAGAACTGTCATTAATATATATGTACCTAATGATGGATCACCTAAATATATGAAACAAATATTAACAAACCTAAAGGCAGACATTGACAGCAACACAATAATAGTAGGGGACTTCAATACCCTCCCCTTACATCAACAGATAGACCAACCAAGCAGAAAATCAATAAAAAATAATGAATCCAAAATCAGCAGAAGGAAGGAAACAATAAAAATCAGAGCAGAACCAAATGAAAGTGAAAACAATACCATCCAAAAATCAATGAAAGTAAAATCTGCATATTTGAAAAAATAAACAAAATTAATAGACATTTAACCAGACTCATGTAAAACAGGAAAAAAAAAACCTTGTTAACAAGAATCAGAAATAAAGAGGGCATGTCACTAGAGACATTCCAGAAATACAAATGATTGTAAGTATTACTATGAACACGTCTATGTGAACACATTCAGCAATCTTGAAGAAATGGACAGATTTCTAGAATCCTACAACCTTCCAAAATTGATCCATTTAGACATGGATAACTTGAACAGATCAATCATAAGAGCAGGAATCAAAGTATTCAAAAAGTATTCAAAAGTCTCCACAAAAATAAGAGCCGTGAACAAGATGGCTTCACCAGTGAATTCCACCAAACATTCAAATTGACTTAAAACCCATCTTCCTTAAACTATTCCATAGACTTGAAGAGAAGGGAAAATTCTCAAATATATTATATGAGGCTAACATTACACTTATTCCAAAATCAGGCAAGAACAGCACCAAAAATGAAAATTACAGACTGATATCACTGATGAAAATAGATACAAAAATTCTCAGCACAATTTTGCCAAACCAAATTGAACACCACAATAGAAAAATTATACATCATGACCAACTGGGGTTCCAGAGATGCAAGAATGGTTCAACATATGCAAATTAATCAATGTAATACACCACATTAATAAAGGGGAACAGTAAATCATATGACCATCAATAGATGCAGATAAATCATTCAACAAGATTCAGCTACCATCCATGATTGCTGGGTTCAATCCTGGGAACAGGGCTTGAGGAAGAGGGCACCACAGGAGATTGAGAAACTCAAGAGAGAGTAAGATGATAGAAAGCTGGAGTCAGGGAGCCAACAGTTTCTCGGTCTGAGAGCCCTGACCATCCTGCTCTCCACCTATTTATTGAGTTCATACATGGAATTGTTTCAAGCAGTTTATACAAGTTTATAGTTACATTGGATTGCTTATGCAGCCTTTGCTCTCTAATTACATAACTGTATCTATCTTATTTTGGTGGGTGAACAGTTACAGACACACTCCTCAATGCTTTCACATGGTGACCCAGGTCCGGTGTTCAGGTCCTGGTGTCCTTGATGTTCTGCCTACTCCCAATTCGTCTTTGCTCTACTCTCTGCCCCCAATACATGATAAAAATTATTACCAAAATGGGAATAAAAGGCACATATACAAACACCATAAAAGCTGTATGTAAAGAACTCACAGCAAACATCATATTCAATAGTGAAAACTAAAAGCTTTTCCCCTAAGATCTGGAACAAGACAAAGAAAGATGCCCACTCTCACCACTATCATTCAACACAGTTCTGGAAGTCTTGGCTAGAGCAATAAGGCATAAAAGAACAAGTGGCTCCAAATTGGGTACAAAGAAATGAAAGTATCATTATTAGCATAATATTCAGCCCAAAAGAATCTACAAAAAAAACCCAAAAAAAACTCCTAGAAATAATAAATAAAGTAACAGGATATAAGTCAGCACACAAAATTCAATAGCATTTCTATATGCAAACTATGATCTAGAAGAAAGAGAAATCAAGAAAAAAATCCCATCATAATCACACCAAAAATGATAAAATACTTGGTAATAAACAACAAAGGAGATGAAAGACATATACACTGAAAACTGTAAGACAATTCCAAAAGACATAGAAGGCACAAAGAAAGGAAAGATTATTCCATGCTCATGGATCAGAATAATAAACATAGTTAAAATGACTATATTACCCAAGGCAACATATAGTTTAATGCAATTTCTATCAAAATTCCAGGGATATTTTGCAAACAAATCGAATAAACAATACTAATGTTTGTATGGAATCAAAAAGTCTTCAAATAGCCAAAGCTATCCTCAAAAGCAAAGAAGAAAAATGGCAGCGTCACTCTCACACACTTCAAACTATACTACAGAGCAACTGTCATGAAAACAACATGGTATTGAAATAAAACCAGACAAGTAGATCAGTGGAATAAACTGAGGGCCCAGAAAAAAAACAAAAACAAAAACATACCTAGATGGCCATTAATTTTGACAAAGGAACCAAGAATATACAATGGAGGAAGGAAAGTCTATTCAACTAATGGTGCTGAGAAAACCAAACAGACATCTGCCAAAAAAAAAAAAAAAAAAAAAAGCAGCAGCAGCTAGATTGTTCACTGACACCATACACAAAAATTAACTCAAAATGGATCAAAGACTTGAATATAAGACCTGAAACCATAAAATACATAGAGGAAAACACAGGTGAAATGCTCTGTGACATCAACCACAGAGATGTCTTTGGGGAGGTGACACCTCAAGCAGAAGAGACTAAAGTTAAGCTACACAACTAGGAGTACATGAAACTGAAAAGTTTCTACAGTACATAAAAGTACATAAAGAGCTTATATACCTCAACAACAAAAAAGCAAATAACCGACTCAAAAAATGGGCAGAGTTCCTGGAAAACGGGGAAGAACACGTGGTGACTTGGTGGAAGGCAGGGTGTGTTGAAATATAGCTAAGAAATGGGGACCCTATACATAGGAAATTATTTTAATGTGCAGAATAATTACTACAATAAAAATTAAATTTTAAAAAATGTGAAAGAAAATGGGCAGAAGAACTAAAGACATACCTTTCTAGAGAAGACACACAGGTAGCCTACAGACATAGGAAAAAATACTCTTCATCACTCATCTTCAGAGAAATGCAAATAAAAAGCTCAAGGAGATATCATCTCATGCCAGTGAGAATGGCGTATATTAAAAAGACTACAAACAAGTGTTAGAGGGGATACAGAAAAAAAGAAAATCCCCTACAATGTTGATGGGAACATAAATTAGTATAACCTCTTTGGAAATAGTATGGAAATTCCTAAAAACAAACAACCAACAACAACAACAACAAACCCTAACATTTGCTCCAGCAATCCCACTCCTAGGCATATACTCAGATAACACAAAAAATTCTAATTAAAAAAAAAATATGTACACCTATGTTCATAATAGTACAATTCACAATGACCAAGACATGGAAACAACCTAACTGTCCGTCAACAGATGACTGAATAAAGAACTGTGGTATATATATTCAATGGAATTCTATGAAGCTGTTATGGGATGAGTATGTTCTGATCCTGAGGTAATGCAGACAATTTCATTGAAAGAAGCATACTGGGTTGATTTTGGGCTGATTGTTCCATCACCATATCTCTATACCAGTTAGAGTTAGAACGGAACACTGAATTGGGTATAGTTGTTTTGCACATATTGACAATATTGGTTCTATCAGTTATTTTAAAACAAACCCAAGTATTTATAGTTGAAAATATCACTCAAGGCTCTGAAGATCATTTACTCAAAGATGTGATAGTAGGCTAAAAAAAAAAGTGACTTCCCAAAAGATTTCCATGTCCTAATTCTTGGAACCTGTTAATGTTAACATATATAGAGAAGAGGCTTTTGCAAGTGTAAGTAAGGATCTTGAGATGGGGAGATTACCTTGGATTATCTAAGTGAGCATTAAATGTATCAGATTCCTTAAATGGATCCATATAAGTAAGATATTAGAGAAATAACAGGAGAAAGTAATGTGAAAATGGAGGCATAGACCAGAATGATGTAGTTATGAGTCAAGAAATGCCACCTGCCACCAGAAGCCAGAAGATGCAAGAGAAGATTCTTTCCTAAATCCTTCAGCAAGATCATAGCCTTGCCAGCACTTAGATTTCAGATCAGCATCTAGTATTGTAAGGGAATACATTTCTATTATTTAGAAGCCACCAAGTTTGTGGTAATTTGTTACAGCTGTCAGAGAAAATTGTGGTAGAGTTTTTTCCTTAATAAAATTACAGACTAGGAAGGACAACATGGGTTCATAAATGACAACAGTGTAAAGGAGCAAATCACAAGTCCCCCAAGAAAGAAACAAAGGACTATGAGAGGCTGTAGGAGACAGGTTCTAAAGAAAAACTAAGGAAGAACATTTGAGCTGGGTCTGGAAGCATGTTTGGAGCGCTACGAGAGGGTGGGAGGATGGAGGAAGGAACAATTAATTACACAAGCACAGACTGAGAAACATATTGGGTTTGTTAGGGGTGGATGAGGTTGGAGAGGTAGACTGAAGCTAGGTCATGAACAGACTTAAAAACCACTGATGGCTTTGAGCTCTACCTCACAGGCCTCTGGGATGCATCAATCATTATTGATTAAGAAAGTGTCATGATTAGGACTATTCTTGGAAGTTAATCTTATAGAAATGTATAATATGAGAAAGAAACTAGCTGATGATTAAGAGGATCTCTGAGACGAGTATGGTTTCATTGAACCATACTAGATCAGTGCCTAAAGTTAACGAAGTAAATCACTGAATCAATCAATAAACAAATAAATAACCTTAAAAATGAAGACATTGGGAGATGCCAAGGGCTCATGAAATATATTTGATTGGGCTTGGAAACTAATAAGTTGGCAGAGGGAAAAGGCAAAGATGGAGCCAGGCTGTGTGTGTCAAGAAATATGGTGGTGGTTGACAGAAAAATTAAAAACATACGTGGAAGAACATGTTTGAGAAAAGTAGCTGAGCTCAGTTTTCAATACACTGAAAGCAAATGTTGAAAAGATTTGTACGTGTTAATGAAATTAAGGAAGTGGGAAATGTGTGACTGACTTCAGGAGATAGATGTACAGGTGGGGTCATCCACAGATGTGACTGTTACTCCCAGGAGTTGGTAAAACTTATGGGATAGTATGAACACCCAATTCTCTAATAGGGGGGAGGTGTGGAGAATGTCTCCTGAAAGACTTTAACAGAATAACCCAGAGGATTTTTCAGATATGCCATTGTGAGATGCTGTGCTACTAAGGCATCCCTCAGGTGTATTGAGGAGGAACAAGGATGAGAGGAAATGATGCAGACAGAGCTTCTCAGCTAGAGTTCTCACAGCATTGAGCCTTAAATGGGCTTCAGGTCTGCGGCAAGAAACTGATCCCCATAAACTTCACTATGGCTGATACATTCATGAGTGGCCAGAGTTTCCCTGGTCACCTCCATCATGAGCAGCTTCAATCTGAAACTCCTTGGATAGTGCATAAAACATGGTGAGATCTGATGCCATGCCTTGTGAACACTGATTATTCCAAGGTGAACATCAGGAATTTGAAAAGATCATCAATTAAAAATTCTTGGTTAGGAATTGAATTCAAGCATAAAACCTGTTACAAAGAAGTTATATTTACTGAAGCAGACTCCAGTTTGTCAATAAAAGACATATATATATATATATATATAAAGTTTTTTTCCCACCAAATCTCTCTTATAATCACCCCCAAGTCCCCTCTCATTTATCTTCAGTGAGCTGTGTTATCATTTTTCTGTGTGCCATGATATAAAAAGGTTGAGAAGTATTGTTATAGAGAGGCAAAGGGGCTAAAATTAGATCCTTGTGGGATATAGTCATTGCAGCAGAGGGGATAGTGATGAAAAGACAAGAGAGAGTAGGTATTTAACATTTCAGAGACAGGCCCTCCCTCATAAGGTGGAAAATACCCCCAGAGGAAATGAATTTAGGTGTTGGAACACCAGAGCAAATGATGATTGTCTACAACATACAACAGGATCAACAACAATGTCAACTGTTAAAAAAAGGTGAAATTAGCCTTAAAAAAGTATCCACTAGAGCCCACTGGACAATGGGGAAGAACACTTGGTGATTTGATGGAGGGCATGGTGTGTTGAAATATATATATGAAATGGGCAACCTATACATAGGAAATTATTTTAATGTGTAGAATAATTACTAAATAAAAATTAAATTTTAAAAAAGGCAAAAAAAAAAAAAGTGTCCACCAGTCTTATTCATTGGAAAGCACTATAAATGCATGCAAGTCTGTAGAAAGGCGGTCAGGTCCGCCACCTGGGTGGATCTCAGTCCACACACAACCAAAGTGCCATTCATGGGATGGGGGTGGAGGGCAACCAAGATGTATAACTAAAATAAAAATAAATGGAATACTTCTTCCTCCTCTTCCTGTCTACCTGCCTACTTGCCTTCATTTCTGTCTGCATCCTAAGGAAGGGAGGTAGGAAGGGGGAAGCGGGAAGCGAGAGAGGGAAGGAGGGAAAGGAATACACACAAGATTAGTGCCATGCTATGGCTGATGGTAATGAAAGAAAAACAGTCAAAGTGGAGAGGACCAAGGGTTAGTAGGTTCTGACTGAGGTATCAGACTGGAGTGTGTTTCTCCCTTCAAAGTAAGTAGCCGGAGACTTACACGACATAGAGAAAGTTCCTGAAGAAACCACAGAGACTTAATCCAGGTAAGAAAAAGCAGTAAGAATGAGGTATATAATTTTACTAGTCAGAAATTAGGAAGTTGAAAAACAGCTATGCCTGGGCTTTCTCTTCTCTCTGTTTCCCAGGGATGTACATTGATGTGTATTAGAAATGAAAAAGGTCACTAGGTATGACAATTGGAAGCTCACTATGACCTCTGCAAGGACAGTGTTAGTACCTCATTGAGCCAACGGATATGTAGCATGCTGGTGAGTGGAGCACTAGACAGGAGTTCTGAATGCTACATTTAGGACAAATTAGCTCTTCCTAAGTGGAGTCACTTTTTGGAATTTATTTTCCAAAACAAAGGAGTTGGATGAAATGATGGCTAGGTCAAGACCTTTGATCACCTAATAAAATTACTTGCCAATATGTGAAGGAAAAAATGAGTGACAATATAGGGCTCTTACTAAGTAAACAAATTTTATATTAATATTAAAACTTATGAATGTATTCTGAGTCTGTCCCTTGGGATGTTTAGCAAAACACACAAGACAAAAAATTCTGACTGCACATGTTGTATTTTTTAAGACAAAATAGACTCTACCCATTCCTGAACTAAAGGAACAGAAAATACAAGCACACATAATGAGGACTATAGAAATTTGACAGAAAAAATGATGTATTATATTGTCTGATCCATCGTGACATCGACATTTTCATTATAATGTGCGCCTTTGTTCTTCTCTATTCAGAATTTCTAGCTGTCTGTTTATACATTGATTTTACAGCTCCCACCACAAAGCTCAGAAACATTGACATGCATCTTCCCATACTCCAAAATGATGTAGTATGAGGAGGAGGACATTTCTCTTGCTTTAATCTCCACAAACATGCTCACGTGATTAATTCATTCAGTTCCAAGTCTTTTGTGTTTTGACACTCCTTTTAAATACACTGATGTCTAGGCTGAAAACCTCTGCCTGAAAAGATCCTTAGTATCTCTCTGATTACAGGGAATGTGCTACCAATCAAGGTTCTTATGGAAAAGGTATGTTGGGGATATGTACTATTACTCCAGAAGTGTGTCCATATCATTCAAATCCATCAATGTGAAAATGAAATAACCTACCACTGGTAGCTAATTCTCTATTCTGGTAACTTTGTTTATGGTTACTTACCCCCGTCTCCTCCCAGAACACTTGCTTCCTTGTGTACAGTCTCTGAGCCCTTCATTAAGGGGATGAGCTGCTTCCTTTTATTCTACTTCCTTTAGGTGACTGCATTGTGGGGCAGCTGGACAACCAGTGGACTGCAGTTTCAGAGTCCAGAAGACCTGACGGCAAGCTCTTCGCTTGCCATTTATTAGCTGCGTGATATTTAGCAGTTACTTAGCCAGATCAATTAATTCCTCTGTAAAAGAAAGATGAATAAAACCACCTATCTACAACATGGGATTTCAGTGACAAAAAGGAGACAGTTGACATGAGCACATATTACAGTCTATTCCACGACCTGACTTGCTGTGGAGAGAGGCAAAGGCAAGCAACCTGAGTGCTGTCCTCTCAAAGCTGGCAAGATCTTTCCCTCACATCTGGTCCTGCACGAGCAAGGCAACCTAAAAAGCTCTGGCTTTGCTGCACTGTGCTTCTCCTTGGAGCAGGTCTGCATGAAAACATTTCTTTTGTTTTGAAGGAAAGGTACAGATAGGAATGAAGCAGAGTAGGAAGGCAGGCAGGAAGGGAAAGGAGGAAGAAACACTTATTCATTTTATTTAGTTGTTCATCTTGGTTGCTCAGCCCCTGGGTCTTTAACCTGGGTTCTTGGGATGTATGTGGACAAGGTCTAGTGATCTCACCTGCTAGGCCACAAGGGCACACCACACCTGCAAACATCTTTTTAAGGTGAATAGGAGTCCCTAAAGGGGAACAGGAGTTAAAGGTTGGTCTTCCGCAAGTGTTTCATGCTGTCAATGGGCTGCTGATCCTACCTGCCCAGAGGAATAGAAATTGCTCTTTACTGTAGCTAAGTGATGGCAGGGTACTCCTTTTCCCCTCCAGCTATAGGTTGGTATCCTTGTAAGATTATTTCAACATTGTTGGTAAGAAATTGCCAGCATCTAAAGTGCCTCTCACACTCTCACTGACCATGTCTCATAGCTACCAAATCTTGGCAGACCACACAAAACAGGAAAATAGGTACTACTTAAGTAAAAACAAATAAGTTTTGAATTTAAGCATCTCTAGAAGTTCATTCCCCCCAAACAAGTTTTCTTTAATGCTGTTATATTCTTCTTGTCATTGGAGCTTTCCTAATATTTTACTTAACATTTCTGCTAAGAAAATCTACAGATGTACAGTCTGAGCCAATGGCTTCATAAATGTCCCTTGCTAGGCCAACAGATGGTTCACAATATATAATCCTGGAGTTCTAACACTTCAAGGTTCATAAGGGCTATAGCTGCCACTGTGATTTGTTAATACCCAGAGCCTGTATGGGACCCTGTTTGGGTATACAGTGGTCTTTCTTCAGGCCCAGGAGTGGCCTGCAGAGCCATGAAACGGGCAATTTTAGAAGGTCCCTGAGTATCCTGGCTTGAGTTCAGAGGACTGGATTGAATAATGACCTGTATTAAGTCTCCTGTACTAAGATCAGGAGAAGCCGAATAGAACTGTATTACTGGATGAGATCACATCCTAAAGAACAAAACTTCAAGCATAGCTTGAGCTATATATTCATTGACTGGAATTAAAAAGCAGGTAAGATATTACCCTTTAAAATCAAAGGTAATCAACATGCATACACAATATTCGTTTTTTAAACCAATAGGATAAGGAGATTAGTTCTCAAGCCCGTATGACACATATTTATGAATTCAAAGTAAAGATTATGACCCACAGCCAATTTCTGAATCATTTAGCAGTAACAGGCGAGAATGAAAGAATCATCAAGGGAGTACGGGATAGGAAACAAAATGGGACAAATGGGATATTAACAGAGGCCTACCATCACCTTAATTTTTCCTACAACCCATCACCAAATTAGTTTAACCCACTGCAATGCAATGGAATGCATATGCTGTGTCATTTTTGCCATTATGGTTGTTATTAAAGGCATTCAAAAGTAGAAATCTTTTATTCCCTAATTTTGTGAATGAACTTATTAAAAATGTGTCCATTATCCCACACACCCTGCCCCAATGAAATGCAGAGAAGCTCTCCATATCTCCATTGCTTATTTCCATGTGACACTGTCCTAAGAACCATGAAGTCGTGGGCTGTGGGATATACTGGGAAAATGCATGAGAATCATAGACTTATGTATTCTCTATGAAAGACCTCTTTATCAGTTTCCCAGATTGAATTTGTGCTGCCCTTTAGCAAATAAATGAAAGGATAAAGGCACATTTAAATTGATCCTTGCTTCCACAGGGAGTCTTACGTTTAAAAAAGTGAATGATGGCACATCCTGGTGGAGTAACTGTTAGGTCAGTCGCCTACAAAGGAGTGCAGGCAACATACTTCTGTGTTCAAATCCTGGGTCCGAGGGGAACAATCAGCGTAAATAATTAAGCAAAAATTAAAATAAAAATAAAAGCTTCGTCCTTTTCCTGTGCCTATGTACTTCATTCTTGCTGCACCTTTCCTTTAAAAAAAAATTAAATGCTGCTTCTCAAAATTGTGAATATTTCTTTTGTATATAAAAATAAGAGATTATTTAATTCTTAATCTAATTTAATTTGAACAGAAATAAGTATAAAATGTGCTATGAACTATATAACGCTACAGAACAAATTCATAAAAGAAACGACTTAAGTAATAAATTAGTTTGACGATTGATTTCCTAGTTAATTTATTTACTACTTTACATATTCCTATACTGTATTGTTTTTCTCTTAAACTAGTAGAGCAAGTCTTCAGGTATTTTTCTTATAAAGTCAGTAAGAAAAAAATCCCAGCTGACAAATGAAGCATTCAGGACCTGCTCATGCTATGTCATTTCACTTACAGTCTCAGTTTTCAAGAACCTATGACAACAAAAACTGAGGACTTGCTGTATGGCATATTAAAATTGCTCTGTGACAAGTTTAAAACACTCACAAAAGGACAGGAAGAAAGTGCCCGTGTTGAGTATTAAACATGCTGTGGAGTGTAGACAAGAAACAGAATGCCCATCAAATTAGAATTGTGAGAGTATGAAGAGAGGGGGAGAGAGACAGTCTTAATGCTTCTAAGAGAGTGGTTCTTAATCTTTTTATGTTCACAAACTCATTAAATAATCTGATAAAATATGACTCCTTTCTCTACCAAATCACAAACACAGATGAAATTTTGTATATAATTCCACTTGAAGTTATGCATGGAAACTGGGTCATGATTCTTAACTCTGGGAGTTCCTTTGTTTAGCAAATGTATAAATACTAATTTGTTTTCTTATTCTGTCATTTCTCTAAAAGGTGACATACAGACTAAAAAAAAAAACCTTCCTATCTAAATTTTTAATTAATAAGGCATTACATTTAGCCTTACGCTTACTTTATTTTTTCTTCATAAATTTTTATATACATATACATTTTAAATTCCAGTATCATCAGAAGCAGTTGAGGAAAACAGTGCTGTATTTCATAAGCTAGGCAATAGGGGAGCAGGAAGTTAAACTGCAGAAATAAGACTACACCTCTTGTCCTCTAACTCAGCACTCTTTCCAATAAGTCAGCTTTTGAATGGTCCTCTGAGAACCCCTGTGGAGACCCATGGAAATGGGGGAAAGGAGTTTCACCCAGGATAACTACTTTTTTCTTTGTGTTATATGTTGGGTTTTTTTTCTTTTATTTTGTGTTTAAATAAAGAATTAAATTGATTTGGTTACATTGAATATTTGATTTCTACTTACTAGAAATAGTATTTATTATTTACTGTGAAACACATAAGCAGTATACTGTGAAAAATATATGTAAACATTTGGGTAAAATATTAAACCTATGGCATAAAAATAATATAATTTTCATCATAAAAACCAAAATAATAGAACTAGACCCCTTTCTTGGTAAGATTCCTGAACTCGTTAGGAATAAACAAGGTAATATGAAGCATATCTAAAGATCTGGGACTGAGTCTAGTGTCTGGGACTAGTGAGTGGGTAAAGTCATGGGATAGGTTTCAAGTAAGAGTTCAAGTCTTTTCCTAGACAGAGCAGTCCAAGCAGATAGAAGGTAGCAACTGAAATGAAACTGAACAATGGATGAAGGAAAAGTGCAAAGAACACTTAGGCAGGGACTAGCAGGGAATAAAGGAGTAGGGGAAAACAGTGTATAGAACTGATGAGGATGTAAATTGAAAAAAAGAAATATATGAGGAAGAAACATATCATGGCTTTATTGTTTATGGCAGTGAAAAGCAAAGAAGTGGGGAATAGAAATAATAATTTTTAAGTTTTTCATTTCATGGTCTGGGGATATGCCAACAAATGAGATAGGGAATAAAGAGTTTATAGGAAAAGATGAAGAATTTAGTTTGAGATACTTAGTTTGGATTAATGTTAGTGGCTGTGGGAAAAGCATGGAAAAATGCAGATTTAAGAGTAGGGTATATGAGTATAAGTCTGATACCTGAAGGAAGGTCTATCTGAGCTGAAGAAATATGGGAGTCGCCAGTATCTAAACCTATATTAGAGCTATGACAGAAGAGAACAACTATAGCCTATGCTTCATGAAAAGAGAGGAAGGTTGGAGCAGAATTCTGGCGACTACCATGGAAAGGCTTGCAACAGAAACAATAAACGAGATAAAAGTATGAGAGAAGAAAAACAATGACATGGTATAAGGGAAAAGGAAATTTCAAGAAGGAATTCATGTTCAGTGGGATGAAGAAACAGAATTTTTAAAAACCCTTTGACCTTAATAATTAAGAATACATTAGGAAACTTACTGAGGTCAGATTTGATAGTGTATGAAATGTTGGAGTTTTTTATAAGAAAGCTGAAATGGAAAATTCAAATGATGACAAAATCCAGTGCAGAGAGTGGCATGTCTAAGAAGTAGAGTGCACAAATGGAAATAATATAAAGATCAGCAGAATTAAGGTCAAAGAACTAAAACTAGAAGTGTTATTGAAATATCCCAAGATGGCTATTTGTAGAGTTGGGAGTACATAAACAAGGTATTGAAGTCTCCAGTAGATGTGGTGGGTAACTGGTCCATCTATTAGAAGAATAAGGAGGGAATGACAGAGGTTAGTGTGGTTATTTGCCTAAGCATTAAAAGAGGATAGGCACTGAAACGAGAGGATGGATGAAAAAATAAGAATCAGAAAATGGGAAGCAAGGTTGATTAAATAACCCCACTTTACTCCACCATCAGCAAACCTAAAATATCTTCACTGTGGATGAAGTTCTCCCCATTGAAGAGAGCTGGAAATGTATTATTTTATAGAAAGGAAGGATGTTCTTCAAAGATGTTAAAGAAATGGAGTATATTCTTTAAAACAGAACATGATTCTCAAGTCAGAAAGATTGTGGGCCATTATAGTGTGAGAGTCAGAGACGAATAAGATCTGAACTGAAGAGTTGGGAATACATACATGATGATGGAGATGAGTTGTAGAGGATATTGACAAGAAACAGGGATGGAATTTATTGGCCTCAATATACCAACTCAAGTACGACTGGGAATCCAAATGGACTGGCATCCCACATGATTATTGGACCTGGATGTGGGAAGAAAGGTGGGTTCTCATTTCCTGCCTGAGTCTCCATGCTTCCTCAGAGAAAATGATTAGAAGAAGTGAAATTCAGCAATGGAGTGTTGTCATAGAATGCTTATATGAAAAATGGTATAGAGACCAAGAATCTGTCAAAATTTACAACTCCTTTCTGTTCCCATAAAGTCATTTTTTTCCCCATTAAATCACTATCCTGGAACCTTTTTATAAAATGGATTTTCATTTGCTAACCTGGATTCTCTGAAGTCTCTGGAAGGTATATCAGGCACCTCATCTTGATATCCAGACACCAAGGAATAGCAACTGACAGAGATGGAGAGTAAGAGGCTAGTGAATAGCTGAGAGGATGCCCGAGACGGAGAGATGTTACCAAAGGATGGGTCTCTCCAAGATGTCCAAGAACAGGTCTTTCTAAAACAGGTGATTTTGGCATGTGTATTATTTCAAATTAAGGTTAATTTAGGTGCTGCAGACTGAAGAGAAAATTTACCACTTCCTTAGCTGCCCAGAAAAATAAAAATTGTGGGGAGGGGTATTACTCGAAATTAGGATTTTTACCAAAAATAACCTTTCTATTGGAGAAACATTATCTACATGGCAGAGCAAATATGGGCACTTTCTCCTTGTCATAAAAGTCCCCTCCTCTCTCTTTGAACCCAGGCCCATGTCACATTCCTTAACTCAGGATATATATACCCTTGTTTTGCCTCATTTACTTTAGAATCTACATCCATGTAGATTCTCCAAACATTTGCAATTAAATTTGTTTTTCTCCTATTAATCTGATATTAATTTGATTGTGCAACCAGCCCCAAAAGAAATCCAGAGGGGTGGGGGAAATTAAAGTAAATGCATGTTTTTTTCCCCTTCATTCAACATTTTTATTTCAGTGCAACAAGCATGACGAAAAAGTTCTCAATAATCATAGAGTCCCACGTGTTCTTTTGCATCAGGTCTCTTTTCTCAGTCCTCAACAGTTTCCTCTCCTATCTTCCTTCCTTCATGCATACCTTACAGTCAGCGGGCATATTTTCTGGGCAAAGCACTGAGTTTGATGCTGAAAAGAACATATCATAATGTCCTTAGTGTAAAGGAGCCATGACAGCTGAGAAGCAATGGGGAAAGAGACAGCCCTGGAGATGGAGTAAAAAGGCCTGAGTGTGAATCCTAGTTATTCCATTAAAAATTGTACCATTTGGGGAAAAAGACCTAACCTGCTTACCTCAAATTTAATCTATCCACCGGAGGTAATAAGATGTATATCAAAATAATTCTACAACAATTTAATGAGAGGCGTCAAAAGTGTGTTTGAAGTTACAGAATCCCCACATATGGGACACGGTAAGCAGAACAAGAAGGGTCCAAATGAGTGGCTTGGGTATTCATAGAAGAGCACACACTCCCATCACATGCTGGAACTGATACTTTCCTTTTGCTATTACTATTTATAAAAGATATAGAAAGACATGAAATCACAGCTCCTTGTAAACAGTCCCAGAATTTCTTCTCAGGTAAAGCAGGCCAACAGTCTGCTCAGTAATATTTTAAGCTAAAATTGTAAGTCACAAATACTTAGGTTTCATTCCTACTTAAGGGCTTAGATAAGGCAACATTCAAATACTCCATTTTATTTATTGAACCATGGGCTATAAATAAAACTTGCTATAGAAATAGGAAAAACTTACATATTTTTAGCCCTAAGAACTTGTGATGGTGACCATATAAATGTCATTGTAGCAAGAATTTAACTTTCATTTTCCTGTATTGCTATCCTAAAACCCCTTATATCATTCTAAAGTTCCTTCCAGCTCTGAAAATCTGAATACATGAATAATTTTTGAATTGCAGGAAGTTTTCACACTTGTGAGTAAAAGTCAATTCCATTACTATTTTATAATCTGAACAAAATTGCAAAGGAATGCTGATTCCAGAGGCATTTTATCTGAACTGCTGAGAGCACTCCTTATTCACACTTGTGAATCATGGGTGCAAAAACACTGCCACAAAACTGTCAGAAAATGTGAATGTCTTTAAAAACACCTTTATGTGAGAAATAATTAACATAAGATGGTGAGGCAGAAGTAAAAATCAATTGCATAGGTAACAGAATAAGCAGATATTACTCTTAAAGAAACTTACCTTGGATTTGCATTAATTTAAGTGAGAGAAATGACCACTAACATGTGCTGAACATTTGCTTTGTAGTAAATATAATTAAAGTCACTTTACCCTTATGCATCCCCTTAAATCCTCCTAACAGCTCTGTGAATCAGTGTGACCTCCATTCTGTAGAGGCACAGAAAGATTAACCTGCCCAACTTTTCCAGTTGAAAATGACACCAACATTTACAGCCGGGGACTCTGGCTTGAAAGAACAGCTCTTAACCATTAGCCATTCTAAATTTATGAGAACCACATTTAATGGGATTTACTAAAGCTGTGGCATCCAAGGAGCTCTAGGAAAGGATATAAATATCATCATTTAATGGGGTCTCTGTAGAAAGTCTCTCTCAGACTAAGCCTTTTGTTAAATGATCCTGTCTCTATTCCTATAAGCTTAAACAAGACCAAGGAGAATTCCTGTATTTGATTAATTAAAATCTCTGAGAAATAAGAGAAAGTAAGAGATGATCTGCACAAGGAGCTTAACTCTATAAAGAATGTAAACACAGATATCAAAATTCCTAAGTGTATATAGGCAAGAAGAGATAAAGAGACAAGAAAGAACCTGGCTATACTTTCAAAAATCATAAGATTATTCTTTCAGACAGAACACAGGTGACTGAGTAATGATCCTGTGCTAATTATTTCTCATATAAAGGTGTGATTAAAATAAACAAGTGGTGAACTAAGGGAAAAACAAAAAACATTGCCAAAGCAGATAGCACCTGCTGCTCTGGAGGAGCAAAGTGACAAAAGGGAGTCAGGCCTGTACTCCTGTCAGAACATGTTCCAAGGTAAATAAGTCCTAACCATATTCCTGTCTGTCATTCCTCAACTGGGAGAGTCAAAGTGAACCAGCCTGCTCTGGCTGGAGCAAGGCAGAACTTTCCTTGAGAACTCCCCAGAGATGTCTCTCAAGCCTGAAAGGTACAGGAAACTAAGGATTCTGTCACAAATGGGAGCAGAGTGGGGAGTCTGGTAAGTTGCAAATCACTGAACGATCACATCAGCAGAAAAAACGTGACTTGAGGGTGATGAGGGGAGCAGAAGCCAGATCACAAACAGCCTTGTAAGCCTGCTAGAGACTGTGAGTATTTTCCAAAGGAAAATAAGGAACAAAGGAAAGGTTTGGAGTAAGAGAGTAACTGACTCCATTTTCATTTTAGAAAGATGATTTTGGCTGCTGACAACATCCACACCCCTTAAAGTCCTGTTCCTGGCATACCCTAGCCCCGCTAAGTCCCATCTGAAAAAGCTCAAGGCTGCCAAAAGAATTTGCCCTTTGCGCCAACCAACACCTGAGATAGGCCACTGACTTCTCTTCTTAGAGCATTTCTTTTAAAAGCTTAAAATTCTAAATTCTTTCTCTGTCTTACAGAACATTCTGGCTGTATCTCCTATAGCTGGAGAGTGTCTTTCTCAAGGACTTCTAAGCAGTTCATGGGAAATGTAATCATAAGGATAAGGTCCCTACCCTCCAGCCTCTGTAGGAGGGTAGAAGCCAACTTCAGTAAGTGCCAGTTAGCAGGTAAGAAGTCCTAATCACACTGACATTGACCACACAACTGATTTTTTAATATTTCACTTTCTGGACTCTGCTCAAGATCCACTCCCTCCCTTTTCTCACATCTACCTTCAAAACACCTAGTCACCTCGCACAGGTCAGAGCTGAACTCATACCACTGGGGTCTCTCTGCTATGGCAATAGGCTTGAATAAAATCTATTGTTACCATGTTTAAGTGGTATCTGGGTTTTGTTTATCTTTGGCACTGCAGTGTGGAAACAAATGGGAGGAGGACGACAGTTGGATTTCTAGGCGTGGCCTTCACAAAAATGTACAGATAGGCTTTTTCCAAGACACCCAGAACAGGCTATTCCAGTAAGTTGTGTGGAACTGAGGTCAATCAACGTTTTGCCAGTCTGGAGAAAAACTGCTACCATTACCTTAAAGAATAAAGATAATCTAGATATGGCTAATCTCCAGAAATAGCCTATTTATCAGAGAAATTTATCTTAAGGCAGTACAAAATCTAGAGGCAAGATTTTATCATGTGACATCATTCCTTAATAAGAAGGTCATTACCTTTTTCCTTAATGCCCAGGTCCCTATGCCACTCCTTAGTTGAGGATGTAATTCCTCACTCCATTTCATATACTTTAGACTGTTGAGGATGTAATTCCTCACTCCATTTCATATACTTTAGACTGTTGAGGATGTAATTCCTCACTCCATTTCATATACTTTAGACTTTATAGCCATGTAAATTCTCCCTACATATGTAATTAAATTTGGTCTTTTTTCCCCTACTAATCTGATGCTAATTTGTTTGTTCAATCAGCCAGCTAAGAAGAACCCCAGAGGGATGAGTAAATTTTATCTGCTCCCTGACACAATAATCCATGCTTCGAAATGGCCTAAATATAATGATAGCTAAGAGTAGTAGAAAAACACACAAAGGCTCAAGAGAGAAAATGACTTAGGATCAACAGATTTTGGTAAATGACTTTGGGGATGAGTCAGGAGCGCTTAAGTACCATAATGGTAAAATATAATATGATACTAGGAAAACTATGTTTTTTCACCCCTACAAATCACTGACAAGCTATGTGCCACCCGCTAATGAGAACTATGTAGCTCTCATTTGGCTCAGAACTATAATTGAATCTTATTCATAGACTTGTCATCTGTGGTCTCCTTTTCCATCACCCATCTGTACTTGTTTTACTGTTTACACTATGTGTATCCTTTTGTGTAAGGTGCCTAAATATCTTACAATTACAACATAAACAAGAACTTATCAGCCCCATACCTTCAAACAAAACCATTTTTCTGGGCATGCCCCCATGGCTCAGGCAGTTATGACCGCTGAGGTGAAGGTCATGCAAAGCCTATGAACCCAAAAGGTTTTGTGACCTGGGGCCGGGGATTAAGAACAAAACAAAAGCAAAAACAAAGACATTTCTGTCTTTCTCACTTAATAAAGACTTCTTCATTTCCCCCGTAATCCTGACTTTGAAGCCTCATCAATTCAAATGACTTTCTTGCTTGCCTTTCCTTTGTTGTCACATCGATTTTCTGGGCATGAAGAAAATTTTTAATTTGCCATCTACTTTTCATTCCTATTTGCCATGAATTTAATCTGTTTTCCTCTTTCTTAAACTTCCATTAGCCTCCTAGCCAGTTTCTCCACACTGCCATATTAAATTCTGACTATTTTACTCTTCTGCTTTAAAACGTCGATGATCCAGTACACCCTGATGAAATAATGTTTAAGTCTACTACCTCCAGAGAAGCACAATCCACATAAATCCCAAAGACCAGGGTTCATGTCCCGGGTCCAGGGTAACAACCCAACTAAACAAAAATG
This sequence comes from Solenodon paradoxus, assembly GCA_004363575.1. Taxonomy (NCBI): domain Eukaryota; kingdom Metazoa; phylum Chordata; class Mammalia; order Eulipotyphla; family Solenodontidae; genus Solenodon; species Solenodon paradoxus. The sequence goes on from RJWH01000005.1 coordinate 128,556, forward strand.
CTTCCTCTTCTCTCTTCTTGCCTGCCTGCACTTTTCCTCTAAAAAACAAAACTCCAATGATTCGCAAGTACTAATAGGTAAAAACCCTTCATTCTATCATTAAAGATCTCTTCTCAGTTTACGATAATATAAAAAAGCTTCAAGTACTTTTAAGAATCTTCTAAATTGAGTGCACATAGGGTTGGATAGAGAAGTCTACTTTTCTTTTCTTCTTCTCAGGTCCCTGATAATTCCCCACCTCTCACTCATGGAGGAGGATCCATTTGACAGATTTGGGAGCTGCAGTTAACTCATTCCTGTCCCCTTCCTCTTCAGTGTCAGCCTGTTCAGAGTATGTGCTCTGGGCCTCCCTTTGCCTTATCAATAAACTTACAGTGGAGCCTCTGCCCCTGGGAAGGAAAGGAAGGGGTGAGGAGATGGCTGGAATTATTCCGACAGGACAGACCTGTCCTGGGATTCCAGAATCAGGAACTCGTTTGCTGCCACACACTTGAATAAATTTGGAGACCACAATTAGAACAGAAGGCGACAGGCTTCTGGAAGCAAGAATTGATCAGGATCATTTAAGTTTTGGAATAACTGTATCAAACTCAAGCTGGGCAAGGATTTTAAACTCTTGCTGTTTTCTCCAGTCATACTGTGCTAGTGTTTGATTTTCATGAAATTAACTCAAAGCTGCTTCAGTCCTTAGTAAATCTGAGCCTCCATCTGCCTAAAGATTTTGACCTGGCAACTTTGTACATAGACAAGGAGCTCTCTATTTCCTGGACTGTCCTATGGATAATAACCACTTCAGGGGATCTTAGTAATCTTTGCAAAACATTTAGCAACAAGGTCTTAGCAAGAAAATTTGAGATGTGGTCAAAAAATAGCTTAGTTTGTGAGTAGCTGCAGATGCCCTTGAAAAAACCAGCACATGTGGTCCTGAATCGTACACAGGGGTGATACAGGGATTAATTCATCTGGAGAGCCTCTTTAAAGTCTCAGGAAGTCTTGCCTTCAAAGAGACAGAGTATCCACAAGATATTTTTCTGCTTCTATGGTAGTTTTCACCTAAGTTGGCAAAAACAGTTAAGTTCCAAATGGACTACAGCACAACAGCATGTGAAATTTTAAGTTTAAATTGTTATTGTCAGGCTCACATTTAATGTCAGGCTCCTACATTCAGAGCAAAGGAGGAAACTTCAGAGGAACTCATCTTAAATTTATTGGCTTGTCAACTGCCTTGAGTCATTCCCAACTGCTTTTAAGCGCTGATTTTGTCAATTCTGTGATTTTAGATTTCAGACTGAAATGATGGATTCAACCACAAAAGGATGATAAATCTTATTAAGAACCCAACAAGAAAAAAATGGCCATCCTTATCGGAAAAGATGCCACTCTCTAAGATTAAGCTAGAGAAACAACTAAAGAAATTACTACTAATCCGAAGGCAAATCAAAAGGCTGATAGTTTTAAAATACTGTCTCTGGAGAAAATCACTCAAAATATCACAAAAAAACCTGCAGTGGTTTGAAAAACACGCCAGTTTTAGTATCAGAAATAAGCAAATGAAAACTGCAAATAAATGAAGGCAGATTAAGCTAGTGGAAGAATATTTTCTTTGGAGTAAGGCTGAAATCGTTGGGAAGTGAAAGTAAACTAAAAATTGAGATCTCAAAGGTCTTTCTTTAGAAGTAAAAGGGACAGAAAAATGCACTATTAAAGAAGATGGTGGATACAGGGAAGATGTTTACTACTAGAAAATGAAAAAATCCAAACTCATCATGGAAGACAAGCCTTTCCATGACCGGGTTTCTTTGTGCCTCCTTGAAATGCTTCATGATAACCCCACCTCTGCACACTAGGCTCCAGTTGTATCAAATTATCCACAAGACTTTCAGCCTTATAAACCTTCCCATATGTTCCTTCTGTCTGACAGGTCCTTTTATTGTAATCCATGTAGATATTACAAGATTCAATTTAAGTAGTATTTATTCTATGAAGCTTTTCTTAAGTCAGTGCATTCCTGTCACCTTTAACATTTTACTTTTCTTAAAGACTTGTCACTTTTTACTGAATGCTAATAAGCAAGTGGTTCTCAAAACATATTATATACCTTTTAGCAGGCATCTTGAAAATGTAAGGGAAATTTTTGGTTGTTACAAGACTGGAGGATTTGGAAGCATTAAAAGCATTCAGTTCAAGAATTGCAATACTCAGACAGGCCTGTACTAAAAAAGAACAATAGTCGCCATATCCAACTTTTTTGAATGTTCCTCTGGACTTTTATGTGGGTGAAAAACTTGTTTATAACATATTATTACATGATTACATTATGTTAATATATGTAAATATATATCTACATGTTGAAATTTTTCATGTAGATAAAAGCTATATATACACATATATGTATATCTATGCAAATTGAGGAAAGTATGTACTTACTTGGCTTTTGCTCAGAACTTTACCAAGAGTTGTTCCCATATCAGAAACTTAGGTCACTGATGACAGAACTGCAGTGAATACTGTGGTCACCATAATAACGCAACTGTATTAGCCAGCATTTGTAACTGTAGAATCATAGTTTCTGACTAAATGTACAAGTTTCTTCATTTAGTTATTATTTCAAAGTGGCAAATATAAATTTAAAAGGTGAGCAAATATTCACTTAAATATTTGAAATCGGGTTATAGCATTTGGTACAAATGCACACTTACCAATGTACTTAATCTGTCAATGCATTTTCTTCTAATTAAGTAAATGAGCCCATCAAACTTAAGTGAATATTTTAGAAAAAGCATCTTGATCAAATTTTAAAATACACATGCATATTTATGATATTTAAAGAATACTGAACAATAGGATACTGTTACTGGAATGTTTGACAATGTTCTATGCAAAAGGAGATAGGTCTCCTTGTTTCTTTCAGAACAATATAAATGATGACAATATACAGTAGATCACACAATATTCAAGAAAAGATTTAGTTTTATAAATGGTTACTACAAAGATGATAAAAAGGAATTCATACCAAATAACTTCTATTCCACTGCTATATTTCTTTAAGGTTACAACTGATGTTTAAATCAACTGCATAATGGAAATAAATATTTATTACAAGTAAATGAAAATATCCTCTCTGATACAGAAACTTATATTTGCATATGTAAAGTTTGCAAGGGCAGAAAAAAGTTGTAGAAAAAATACTGTTTTCAAATTTACTGACAATACAAAAGAACTGTCAATATTTGAAACTCCCAAAATTACTTAAAAGAAAAAAATTCCTTTTCCAATATCATTGTTTATTTAACAGATGGAGCATCAGTAATGCTAACGTAGAGCCAGTTTAAAAAGAAGTCCCAAATGTATTTAAAAGTCATTTTATTATTCATCCACAAACATTAATTATTGAGAATCTTAGAGAAAAATACTACAGATCAATGAATGCTAAAAAGTAATCCTTTGGCACATTAAAGAAACTGAGCAACACATCAAACAGGCTTGAAAATACTCTGTCTATGGGGATTCATTACGGACCTCTGGTGCTCATGTGAACAAGGGATTCTAGGACATTCCAGAACCAACCGTTTATCCATGAGAAATTACAGCATTGACATGACACAAAACCAAACTGATCACAGCCTTCCATGTCAGGTTTCTGCACCTCTGATGAAGAGAATGGTCCCAGAGAATCCCCAGTCAGACTCTTACCAACAGGGACCATTCCACCTTGAACTTGATTGCACAGGATCTAACTGGCCCCACAAGATGGAAGAAGCACCAAGAATGCACCCCATTCAACTACACACAACATGAAGGTTGGATGTTCTGTTTAGCCACACCATGTTTCCAGATAGAAATATCTAGAAGGAACTTACGTTGAAACTCAACCTATCCAAGTCAAAAGTAAAGATTTCATTCAGGAACCAGCACTATAAATTGAAGATACAGCAGCAACAACAATAGAAACCATTCAAGTCACCCAGCTAGATGCTTTCAGCAAAGAATATGCCTATCTCATCTACCCACAGGATAGCATCAACCTGCCCTTGTTCCTTTTTCCTGTAGTTTCAGATTTCCTTTGTTCATTTCTGCCCTATCCTTTAGGGCTTTCCAATTAGGCCTGGGATCCCCCATCACTGAAAATTCCACAAGTGCTATCCAAATGCAAGATCCTCACTTGGAGAAGCTAGTAGCCTCAGCTTTTGCATTGTGCTTTGATGCCTATGACACAGGCCAAGTAAGAACTGTACCGCTTTCCTGATGAGGATGAAATGCGTTCTTTCCACTGTCTCTCAGTGTCTCTCACCCAAAAGGCTCTACCTAGAAGAATGGGGTTATTGATTTAGCACCTTTACTGGTTCAACTATAGGTCTAGCTGTTGGGCAAACCTGGCACCCTATAAACCAAGTCTTAGCCAACCACAGTCTCAGAGACATCCTGGAATTCCAGAACCCCTCCAATATGTGGACATAGGATTTCTCTGATCAAATGACTAGTAAGTATTAGAGCATATGAAAAAATGAATGCAAGTAATTCCTTTCAGTATCCATATTCTTATCAAATGTCAATGAAGAGCTTGAAAGTCTTATCCAAATAAAATGGTTCTCCAAGAAAAATTATATTAATTTGACTAATACTAATATTTATGGAATTTTGATGTCATCAAATTTGAATATTGCAAAGTAATAAGATATTATCTTTCAAGTTCTATTTGAAAAAGTTCTTTTTATTTAATTTATAGCTATTTTAATTTCTGTTTTTAAATATACACAAAAAGGAAAAGAGTAGGACACTAAACACCCATTTCTCCACTACTTAGACTCAACAATTTTAAGTATTTGGAGATAATTGCTTTGTGTATGTATATATATTTTGGCTGAAACATTTCAAAGTAAAATGTAGATATGATGCCACTTAGCTCTTACATTCTCAAGTATAAATCCCCTACATTTAATCTCCTACATAACCACCATGTTATTATCACATCTATGAAATTTTGGAATAATTATCCAATGTCATCTAATACTCAGTCCATTTTCAAGTGTCTCCAATTGTTCCCAAAATGTCTTCTATAATAAACTGCTACTACTTTTAATTAATGTTCATGCAGTACATTTGTTATACATACCTTCAGTCTTACTCCAGAATATTTCTCAACACTTCTTTAAAAAGTTGGGTTTTTTTTTTAATAACATTGATTTTCTTCTACCAGGCAGTTGTATTTTAGAATTTCCATATTCTGGATGTTTCTTATTATGTCCTCATGGTGTAGTTTAACTTATTCCTCCCTCTCTTCCCTATAAACAGAAAAGCAGTTAAGTAAGCTTAATTAGATCACATTAAACATTTTGGCAAGAATACAGCATATATGATGCTTATATTCCATATTCACTTACACACACAGGAGGTAGGAGTAGTCAATTCTCCATCTGTTACTAATACTATTATGTGGGTGAGGAGAGGCAGTCAGATCCTGTAATGATATATTTACATGATAAATGAAGTCCTTCTTAGACTTAAGGAGAACAGACCAATTTATTATAGTGATAGGAATGATCATGGCTTTAACGGCAAATGAAATGTTTAGAAAACACCTTGCTCATTGAGAATGTTTATGTAGTTTTCAGCTTGGCACCATCATCTAACATCAAAAGACACTGACACAGAAACACATTGCTCTCATTTGGATGCTGATTAGACTGAAAGATCAGTTAACACAAAATTTAGTGGTTTGAAACAGATGTGGAATTGTTAAACAGCATTTTCAGGAAAAAAAACAATTGAGTTTCAAAAGGACTTTGAGGACAAAGAATGATTTAATCAGTTTGGTTCAAAAGTGTTAGGACCCAGCTAAGACTTTCAAACCTATTTTTTTGAAAGAAGCTCAGTTGGAACAGCATTTCTTACTGTACATATATAGTTGAAAATGGTCTTAGTCAGAGTATTTACTACAGAAGTCATGAAAACCAACTGCAAACATGTAAGGGGGCATTTTAAATGCACTTTAAAACTTAGTACAAAATATTAAAGCATAGACTTAGGAGATTTCGATGAAAGAGATTTTTTCCAAATATTTAATGTTCTTATATTTTTTAAAGTACAGTAAGACATACATATTATAAAAATTGCATTTTGAAATTATGTGTTTATTCTTTAGCATTTTTTTTCTATTTAACTCCGATGCCTTTACTCTTTTGCCACTCTCCATAACTTCTTATATGATTATTTTTTTTCCCAATTTTTGTGTTTATTTGTTGTCACTTACTAGAGAATGGTCTTTCATATATTTCTAGTTACAGAGGCAGTGTGTATAACTGAATAAATTATGTTGTTTTAGATAGAAGAAATTCTGAGATACCCCCTGTCATGATGTAAAAAACTGTTTCACTCTTCATTTATAAATAATACCATCTCATTTATTATCTTCCTTTGACAGTCCAAAATTAGTCTTTGTTTTTTCCCTGCTTCAATTAAATGTTAAATGTTTTCCACCTCTTTCTTATTATACAAACTAGTTTTGCTTGTTTTAGCTTATTCTAAACTATTTCTATTCTAGTATCCACGTATGCCTCTGTTCTTTCCTCATCCTGTATCCTTTGTAAGAGACTTCTATCTTTCCTACTCGTTTTAGTAGATGAAAGCATCTGACTCCATCATATTCTCCAGCCCAATTGTGCCTGAAAATTAACATGTTAGATACACATATTACCTGATTGTAAGTACTTCTTTTTGTGTCTCCTTCATGTTAAATTTAGGACAATTTTGATTTTTTAATTTTTAACATAAAATTTTGCACCTTAACTATTTAGTAGTGTTGAGATTATTCAGACTTTTATATAATCAATCTCTAATTATTTCCATATTGCAAAACTGAAACTCTATACCCATTAAATAATAGCCCTCCATTCCTCTATGTCAACAGTCCCTAAGGACAATGTTGATTTTTAAATTATGAGTATAAGTATATTATATTAAATGAAAATTTTATTTTAAGACAGAGAAAGAATTGTATAAATTATTTGTTAAAAAAAAGGAGAGAAAAGGGGGACTTTAGGTCCAAAAAGGTGTGATAATTTATTTTATATATCAACTTGACTGACCGGAGAGTCAGGTGAAAATTATTTATTGGTCTGTCTAGCATTTGAATTGGTAGACTGAGTAAAGAAGACGGCCCTCATAGTGTGGGTGGGCATCATCCAATCCATTGAAGACCTAAGTAAAACAAAAAGTCTGCAGAAGGATGAATTTACTCTTTCCACTTGAGCTAGAATATTCATCTTCTCCTGTCCTAGGACTTCAATGTTCCTATAGCATTCAAGCATTTGGACTTAAACTGAATTGTATGACCAGCTTTCCTGGTTCTGCAGCTTATAGTAATTCTCTGCCTCCATAACTGTGTGAGCCAATTCCTATAATAAATCACATATATAATATATATGCACATATATATAGAAAGAATGAATGGTTGGTAGACAAAGTGAAAGAAGCCAGTCACAAAGACCACATTTTATATGATATTTAATGTAATGTCCAGAATATGCAACAAAGACAGAAAGAAAGAAACTAAACTTTATTTGCAATATTCTTTGATTGATTCAATAAGTTTTTTTAATAAAGTCTTATTCCACAAGGCTAATAGCCCTCATGAGATGTAAACTGAAGTCAATTCCATGTTAGGTGAGTCAAATAGTCCTATGAAATAGGTAGATTTTTACCCTAGTCAACTTGAAATCTTCCTTAAAAATTAACCAGGCTCAGACTGGCAAATCTAATATAATCCCAATCTTTTCAGGCAGGCATAGAAGTACTCTTCTGTTATTTAAGAAAAAAATAGTATTTGGAAGTTGTATACCAAAGTTCTAGAAATTAATTAAGCATATCTATTTGTAAGGTGTCCATAACACCCTGGAGATTCTATCCTAGAAGAAATGGACTGCTGCAATCTCTTTATTACTTTCTGAGAGCTTGAAGGAAAAGTCAGCCAGTCAGGCAGGTTAGGCAATGTAAAGAGGAATGGGACATCAAGAGTCTCTCAAGGCCTGTCCGCACTCTTGGGATGACCCAAACCCAGACTCTGGCAACATAACTGACCACATCCAAACCACAGAGCCATTTCCACACAAAACATTGTCTCACCGCACACACCCAGCAATGAAACTTAGGGGTTCCAAAACACTCTTCGAGAGAACGAACACCAAAGGCCATTGGAATGACCATCAGCCACTGTCTTGCTGCACAAACCACAGAAATAATGGGGATTATTTTTACTTAAATTCAAAAAGACTAGTGTTAAGAGAGGGTAATGATGAAAACAACCAACACCTTGACTGTAAATTCAGATGAAAAGGATCACTGCCCAGAAAATATTTAAATGCATTTTCCCAAATTTAGGCCACTAATCTGGGTTAATAACTTTCAGATGCTGGATGGATTCCAAGAAGGCATTTCTCTCAGTGGCTTGATTTCCCACTGAACAGTGGGAAAGAGGGAAAGAGGACAGTGTTCTGTCCTCTAGAATATGATTATAGCATGTTGCATTCACTCCAGCTGCCTGACATATTTCTTTAATGATCCTTAATTACCTTTGTCTATTATATAAGGTCATTCTCTAGTGCTCATATCTAGGAAGCTGCAGAATATTGCATTTCAGACTTTTCCTTGGTCAGGTCTACCTCCACATGGAGCCCACTATTTTCAGTCAGAAGGTCCCAGTTGCCAGTTTAAATTGTTCTAGCTATGACTCTAATCCATCTTCATGTTCTCAGCTTTCTTCTTGGAATCCTTGTATTCGCTGCCCTCTGTGTATACAGTCATAATATTTTTCTAAAAAGTAGTGTATTCCTCCTAAGAGATGAAAGCCCTCTCCATCAAAGTCCTCTAATGTATAAATTAGTCTTCTCTGGTACAGTTTCCAGGCTCAGTAGGAAGGGCTCTCGGGTGGCAATGAAGAGCCTAAAATACTTTTAAAAATGAAACTGTTAGTCTACAAAAGTGATAGGAAAATTATGGGGTCTTCCCAAAACATTGTCCAAGAGGGAAAGAAAGAGCAGATATATGAGGTTTGAAGATAACGGTAAGAGAAATGTAAGTGACTTTACAAACTCTATCAATGCAACTCATTCAACAAATTGCTTACTCTGTCATTACCCATAATGGAGCATTTATTAAGTGTCATCACATAATCTTGTTTAATACTAGTAGGAAATCTATGAGATAGGCCAGTCCTCACAGTCTCCTGCTAATTTATGAATAATATTCCTTACTTATTAAAATAAAATTTTAAAAAGATTCTATAAAGAAAAAGAGAGAAAAGGCAAAAATGAGCTCTAAGGAGCCAGCAAATCATACTTTCATAAGTTTAGATAAAGGATAATAGCTTAATATAATACTTTACTATCATAATTCTAAACAACAATCCTTCTAAGTAGACCTTTACAGTGTCAAATAGCTGTGGAAGCAAAAGCCTCCTGTCCAACTCTAATCTGAACAAAATACTTGCACACAGAGGAAGATGGTGCAAAGATGATGACACTCGAGTTCTAGGGCTCCTGATAGGCAGCTCTGCCCAAGGCTGGCCACATGGTTTTGTAAAATTTGCAAAGGAAAGCAGTTTAATATGAATTGATTGAGACCTCCTATGTATTTCCACTTGAGACTTCCTTCCTGTCACATTTGTTCTTGTACTGGGTGGTTGAAAAGTTCCTGGCACTTGTGGAAATAGTTAGGGGACATGGTGATACAGTCAGTTTAGTTTTAGTGGGATATTTTTATATTTTAGTCAAGAGATTGCTACCTGATTCTCTGTCCCTCCCATGTATAGCAACGGTTTTCAGAAGTATTCCTACTCCCTACTTTACTGACTCATTGGAGATGGTGACAAAAATGTATAGAACCAGAAGCCAAATTACAATATGAATCTTTCCTATGCCTCTCACTGTGGGAAAGTGGTAGAAAAAGGATTTTAAATGTATGGAGCCACAAAAACAACCTGTGGAGAATTATTCTAGTCATTGAAGGTATAAAATCCTAAGAATAAAATTTGGTTCTCTTCAATGATTAATTAAATAGATGTTCCCTCCTGTTAGGAACATTGTATATACAATTACGAACACATCAGGTATTATTTTCCTTTTGGATGGGAAATGTGCAAAATATAAAGTACCAGAATGCTTTTGTTTTTAGATTCAAACCTAGTAGCATTCCCAAACAGTAAATATATCTGCAGGTGATGTGCTTATTTTATGTACCATATAATCATGTGTCTTTCCCTGATTCTCTATTCATATGTCCTTTGAAATTCCTTCAGATCCCCTTGAAGAAGCTGTCATGCCAAGAGTGGTTCCAAAATATAACTTAAGTCTACTGGTTTTCCCAGATTGGGGTGACTAAGAATAAATATAATTCCATACATCGTGCTACTAGAGTTATCATCTACACACACACACACACACACTAAAACTATAATGGGCTAACCCACTCACACTTTGGTAGCTCTTCCATATCTGGATAAATTTATGTTGCTATAAATTAGTGGGATATAATGGCTCTTTTCAGCTAATCTTATCAAAACATAACAAAATCCTAAACTTAAGTTATAAAAATAACTTAGTTAAATAATTCTAACTAAATCATAAACTCTCCAGGAGTCTTTCATGTCCTTTTTGCCACCCAGAGTTCAGAGGATGAGAAGGTAACCTGCATCTCAACAGAACCCAGATTTCTACTACCAGAGCCAGCAGACCCAGGTGCCAGCTCTATGTTCATGTGGATTAAGTCCTGCTTCTCATTGTTCTTCGAGTCACACTACTTGTCTAGGACCAAACTTATCTGAGTTACTTAAAAATATTTTAAAATATAAGTTCCTACTGGTTTTGATCAAATGAGGACTCAGCCTGGTGTTGTGGGTCTGGTCACATCACATGATAACATTTATCATGAATTGTCATGTAGTGGTGGAAGAACTCCCCTCGTCAGAAAGGAACCAGAAGACGGCACTTTAGTGGGTATTTCCTTGCTGTTTTATATTCTGTCACATCTGTGATATTTGACATTTTGTTAGGGGCTAAATTTAAGGATAATTTGGGGTATGGAAGATCAAAAATAATAGGCACTCAACCTTTGATCAAAGTCAAAATATCTATGAATATCTATATCTATGAATATTTTGTTCCTAACCATATTCTACTCTTACACTGTTAACATTAATATAAAAGAGTAATGTATACAAGAACACTTTGGAATCCTCTTCCAAAGGAGGCAATCCCTGAATGTTCTAAATAAAATTTAAACAATATATCTGAAAGTCTGAGTACAATCTGTTTTTTGCTATACTCAGACTTCACCTATAGGATGATGAATGTAAGAAACAAATATAAGCTCAAAAATTAGCTCTATCCTTATTTTTTTCTTACTATGCTTTTTACTTTCCTTGAAGGTTATGAATTATATTTTTGAAATTTGACTAAATCTTAATATAAAATATAAAATGTCATACAGATTATCTCAAATAAATTTCTTACTCAGAACTAGCTTTCTTAGTGGGAAGAAGATACTAATGTAAAATAAGGGGAAGGCAAGGAAGATTCCTGGTGAGTAGGATTAGAATTGAGAGTTATTGGTGTACCCTGGTGGGCTAGTGGGTAAGGTCTAAAAATATAGTCCACATGCAGCCCAAGGACCCAGGTGGAAGACCCAGGGCCGGGAGGAAGCAACCAAGATGAACACCTAAATAATATAAATAAATGTTTCTTCCTCATTTCTCTTCCTGCCTGCCAACTGACCTTTGTTCCTACCTGTACCTTTCCTTAAAAAAAAAAAAAAAAATTAGATTTACCAGTAACCATTGTGAACTCATGAGTATATGTATACATACACACATATAGACACATACATATACATATATGTATGTATACACATACATATATGTATGTATACACACATACACACAGAGAAACTGTTGGATATTTTTCCCTTTATCTCTAGCCTTTTGACCTCTAGCTCTTCTTTTCTCCCCTGGTGACCCACTCGTGAACCAAACCCAGTGGAAAGCCAGTCATCATGAAAGCTCTAGTGTGGATCAGCCTCCCATAGCACACATAATAGCTGAGCAAAGTGAGAACATCTGGAGACCAAACAGGGAGCAACCAGAAACCACAAACAGGCCAAAGTCATGAGCAATACTGTAGAAAAACAGTAGGACGAGGGAATCTGTCCAGAGAAAAGTAAAGCAAATGACTTGAGAGAAAGAAAGAGAGAGCAGCCAGTCTCTGGCAATGCGTTGGTTGTGATGTTTTTATGGTTCTGGTTCTGGTTCTAGCATCTCACCCCTGCCTGCCCGCTGCCACCGCCCCGAGATTGAGTCCCCTTTGGTAGAACCCTCTTCCATGTAAACAAAAAAGTTGATATAAACTAAGAAATATTAAAAGAAAACAAATACTTCTCACTGTTTCCCACTTAAAATAATTCTTTTCATAATAAGTAAGCATTGTTTACACAAACACAGAAGGAATGTGCATAGTTAACCGGGGGAAATAGTAAAGAAATAGAGGGAAATAAGGAAGCCCACCCAGAATTTACTCAATGCTTTGCCTTTAGTAGAAAGTCTACAAAGAATATTTAAATGGTGAAGTCTACATAAAATAATGACAACAGTAATCATGTTAAAAATTGACTTTGACCATAATCTGAATTTCTGCTGTTAAAAATATCATATATGAAAAATCTTACTGATTGGTGATAAATATACTCTGAATCTCTGTGTGAGGTTATATGTACATATTAATCTACTATATTACTAGTAGACTAATTTTTAGTTATAACTAATAATTAAATGATTCTCAGCCCTAATTACGTATTGGAATTACATATTATAATTTTTAAATATGCATGACTGGCCTGACGTCAGACCAATTGAATCAAAATCACAAGGTGGTGGGCCTAAGCACAGTAAAAGGTCATTATATATATTATAGTATAAACTTAGGAAAGAGCTCACAGATCATTTAGACTAACTTTTTAGTTGAGAAACTAAAACCCAGAGAATCCTGGTCTCTCTCTCTTGGTCAGTCAGTCACACTGACACCTAAGGGCAGAGCCAAGCCAAGAACCCAAAAATCTTGAGTATACGCAGGTTCTTCCTTAAACCTGATTCATTCAATTGTTAATAGAATCATTCAGGAAATCTGGAGGGTCCATTACATGCTAAACGCCAGATAGTAATATCTTGCCATTATGGAACTTGTTGGAAATAATACACATGTCCGTCAACCGGGGAATGGATAAACAATAATGAAAGACTATTCAACAATAAAAAGAAAATAAGAACTGACAACCAACAAAATGGATGAATCTCAAAATCATTATGCTTAAGTCAAAGAAGCCAGGTGCAAAAGACTACACATTATATGATTACATTTATATGTCATATCCAGAAAAGGTAAATCTGCAATGACAGAAAGTAGATTAGTGGGTTCCTAGGGCTGGGAATAGAAGCAGGAATTGACTGAGAATGGAGAGGAAGATCTTTCAAAGGGTGAGAGAATGTTCTCTCTGTGGTAAAGTTTCACAACTATAAACTTTCTAAAAATCACTAAGCTGCACAATTACAATGGGTGGATCTTATAGTATGTAAATTATATTTCAGTAAAAAAACAACTAAAAATACCCTGCTGTCTTTTATTAACTACTCTAACAGAAATTTGTGTTAAAGTTTAAATACACTGCCTTCAGTTGTGTGCTAAAACTTAAAAAAAAAACTTACAACTTAAAAAAAAAGTGAAGTGATATCATAAATGTTTAGCACATGATTTACAAATAAGAATAAATACACAACAAGCATTTACTGTAAACTCCATGTACCCATACTTTAGTGTTACTAGCTACCTCTTGCAAAATTCATTACGAGGTGATTTTCTTTTTTAATTTTATCTCTTGGAAAGAATTTGTCTGCCAGGTTTTCTATGATAAATTAATTATACATATTTTTTACTTTTTACTTAAGTCATAAGTACTTCGTTGGAAAGTACTTCGAAATCATGACTACCAGGTGTTATTTATTATTAAATCAATAGTGTCACAAATTCAAACTACATGTTTGAATTCTATCCCATTCAGCAAAGAAGTTGATAACATTATTTATAAAAAAGTGTCATTCTAATATTAATTCTGGCTGATATTTTTGTTTAGCTTAAGGAGTAAGACAAAGTGAAACAATGAAGAAGTATGCCAGAATTTCACTTGTTCAATGATGTAAGCAACTTCTTTGCTGAAATCATGATAATTTTCCAACGCAGAAAGAATATTTCCTCAATTTGGAGAGGTACTATTGACAATATGAAAGTCCCAGAGAGGAAACATTTTCAGTTTAAACTTCATTAACAATATCTTAGATTTGGAGATAATGCACAAAACATCAAGACCTTCTTTGCGGCATTTGACAATTTCCATGGCTTAAACATGCCCATTGTGACTGATTTCAAGCTACCACAGTGACATCATTGAAAGCACAATTAACTGGAGAAAGATATGCAACATCACATCACCAAATAGTATTTCCACATACAGACACAATAGACAAATAATCTTATAAAACAGCTAGTATCTTTTGTTAGTAAAACAAAAAATGATGAGATTTGAGTTTTTTAACCTTTTTAAAAATAATAAATTGTAAGCTCACATAATTTAATTTTTAGTAAGGGCAGCATTTGACTTCCAAATCATTAAATTCCTTAAATGTTAATGACTAACTCTCAACAACCATCTCCAACAAATCCTTGACTGCCTTTTTTACCAATAAGAAAACTGAGATTCAGAAAAGCTGTCGCTAACCAACCTTGGTCACACAGGACAGTGGAAAATTTCAAACATTCTCCTTTCCAACATGCCAGTAATCTATCCACATCAACACTCAAACAGGGTAGCACGAGTGGATCTGTCATTTATTGGGTTAGTCATTGCTTTCCTTTCCAATAGACAGAATGAGAAACCTGACTAGTGACAAGGAAGAAATACATGAAAAGAGGTCATCTATTTGACAGCTTGTCCAAGACAGAGCAGGATCTGTTCCCTCCTGAGATTGGGCCAAGTCAAGATTTAGCAACTAGCAATTTTGAAACAACTGGCAGAAATGATACTTTATCATTTTGTTTTTTCATGTTTGTCACATATACACTGTATCTAATGAAAGTGCTATTTAAGAGAAACAGAAACAAAGGCCAAGTATTAAAAAAATCAATGTTTCAAGAGGAAAACAAATTCATCAAAAGTAAATCATTTAGCTCTTAGCACCAATACAACTCGACTCCAGGCAGACCCACTTCTCTACCGTTTTTAAACAGGTCAACTCTGTCTCTACTGACTGCTAACTAGGGGTGCCAGGTTGTGAGAGCAGCACATCTCTGCTTCATTCATATCTCCAATTTCAGGCAGTTTGAGGTGAAACAGCAGTATAATTAGGGTCCTTACAGCACAACCAAGAATGATCTTAACTTACACAGAGGCTTTCCATACAAGTGTTTCTGAAATGTTTCATACACGTCAGGCACAACCAAAAAACAGCCCTCTGCCCGGAGGGAGCAGGCAGCCATGAGAGCTGCGCGTGCGCAGTTGGGCCAGAGGCGCCGTTCCCTCGAGGCCCCAGACGGAAGGCGCACGCGAGCGCGCGAGCTTCCGAGCGCGCAGGCGCAGACGGCGCACCGTCGCGGAGCCCGCGCTCTTTCAGCTCGCGGCTCCTGGTTTTGGATTGCAAAGTGCGGTTGGGTGGGACGCGCGCTGAGGGGCTGGGGTCGTGAACCCCGGGTGGGAGTCAGCAGCACGGAGGCGAAGGGGTTAGCCGAGGGCGCGGGGCCGGGCGCCGGCAGCGGCGCGCTCTGCCCCGAGGCTTCCGCTCCAGCTCCCGGCCCGGCCCCGGCCCCGGCTCCGGCCGCAGCCCCGGCCGCAGCCCCAGCCCCAGCCCCCGCTTCGCAGTTCACCCTGCTGGTGATGCGCCCCTGTGCAGGGCAGGACGGGGCGGCGGCCGAGGGCGTCCTGAGACAGGCTCCGACGCTGGGGAGCAGCCCCGGGGCGGGCCAGTCTGTTAGGTACCTGTGTGAAGTGGCGGGAGATGGCGAAGAAGAGGTAGGGGAGGACGAAGCGGACCTGCTGGACACTTCGGACCCCCCGGGAGGAGGCGAGAGCACCGCTAGTTTGGAGGATCTGGAGGACGAGGAGACCCACTCTGGGGGCGAGGGCGGCTGCGGGGCAGCCCGGAGGCGGGGCAGTGGCAGCGACTGCGGGAGCAAGACCTGCACCTACGAGGGCTGTAGCGAGACTACAAGCCAGGTGGCCAAGCAACGCAAGCCGTGGATGTGCAAGAAACACCGCAACAAGATGTACAAAGACAAGTACAAAAAGAAGAAAAGTGACCAGGCCCAGAGCTGCGGTGGGAGCACCCCGGCTGGGAGCACAGGGAACGTCAAACTGGAGGTATGGGACCTTAGTCATGTTTTGGGGAGTAGGAGGTGGTGGAAGAAACCCCGTTCTTGCCTCAAACCTCATTTCCATGTCTGCCCGCCTCCCACGGAGCAGGTTACAGTGACTGAGAGTGAGCGCTTGCCCGAAATCAACGTTGATACACACATGTGCAAAGCCTTAGCAGTTCTCTTGTATCCATATGATATATGAGTACATTTCATTGAAAATGATGTGTCAAGTCAAGGGAGTTATCATTTACGAGACCTGGGATATGGGCTGGAAGGACAGATAGTAAATGAGTGATCTTGTTCACTAAAGGATCAGGGAAGAGGCTTAGGAACCTGGTGAAATTGCGATTTGAAGAAGGTACCACTCTTTACTCTTATTACTACCCTGTTTTCAGTATCCTGCTTTCAATGTCTCTATCCTCTATTCTTAGTCCCCTGTTCTTGGTGTTCTAGTTAATCATAGTTTTGGTACCCTGTTCTTACTACCCCAGTTTTCAGTACTCTGTTCTTAATACCTATATGCTTAGTATCCTGTTCTCAGTTAACCTATTCTTAGTACCCTGTTCTCAGTATTCATACCGTTTTCAAAACCCCAAAACCCTGTTCTCAGCATCCTCATGATTAGTACACTGTTCCCAGTACTCCCTTTTTCTTGGTACACGTAGAGGAGAAAAAAATGAATAATAATGGGGCCTAAGTGTTTTCGAATTGTTTGACTTGAATTGTTTAAGGTTGAAACCAGTACTCTGGGGTTGAACTTTATGACTTCAAATCACCCAGTTCCATCATTTTCTGACAGTGACCTTAAACAGGTTATTAAACTCTCTAAACTTCAACTTACTCATCTATAAAATGGGTATTGAAATAGTGTCTAGTGTGTAGTGTGAGATATGCCATACTGAGGACAAGGTGTCCAGCAAGTAGTAAAATTCAATAAACTGTAGCCATTATTATTGTTAGTAGTGTAGTTTGAAGTTGTTACAGATGGGCAGATATTTCATCCTGTATTTATTTTTCTCCTTTTAATGAAAGCTATAATCCGTCAATGTAGGAAAATGAGTTGTTAAAAATTTGTCAGAAGCAATCCAGAAAATAATTTTTAAAACTGAAAGCTGTTCTAGGTTGTATTCTAAAAGTCTTCAAACGTCTTAGTTTTAAGTTGTGCTTAATAAGCTGTCTCATTATTAGAATTTTAAACTATGTAATTGTTTACAAGTATGGTGTTCTAAATCTACAGTCACTTATGTCACTTAATTCACAGTAAATTTTGAGTGAGTTTTCTTTCCCTTTTGTGGTATTGAGTCTTCATCTGTTTTAGGGTAGAAGGACTTCTTTGAGAGTCTGTTGAATCCTAATACACTATTTTCCAGAGAAATGCACAGAAGAAAGTATTTAATTTTGCTTACACATTCATGAAGTGTAGGACCCCTGTGGATCTTAGGTGTAAAGCCTCCTCTATCCATATCCCTGTAAACTTGTATATTTTACCAAATCTTGAATACAAGGAATTAGGAAAATAAACATCTTACTTATTACAGAATTAAAGTTAGTAAAGATGGTCATTTACCCCTCCTACATGTTCACTTTGGAATTCTTTACAGAATTTCTTTTCAAGAAAGTAGTTTTTTTTTGTTTAATGTATGACTTTAAATTTTAACTACTAAGCATTTACATATACAGTTTGAGGAAAAGATATTAAAGGCAAATAGGTACTTAAAAATAAGTCTCCCTCGCCAAGGGAGGAGCAAACCCTCACAAAAAGAACTTCATTTTTCTGTTTTAATTAATTGGAATTATTTTTCAGGGAAGAGAATTTTTTAAGGAACCAATAATGGCCCACTGTAATGATGTGCTTTATATTGTGGGACAACACATTGTAGTATTTTCCTGGAAAGTACTGTTTAAATAGTAAAGAGGAGAATAGATCTTTGCAGGCAGAGATACTCTGGAAAGGCATTGCTTAGAAAGTATAGCTCAGTATAAGCCAGAAGGTATGGTGAGTAGTTTATATTTAGTCAGCTATTTCTTATGTCCTTATTAGCACTGTACGAAGGCTGTAAATGGAATCTCACAACGTGTCATTAGTGAGACAGCCACTATTTTTATATATATGGAAAGTGAGGTACAGAAATGTTAAGTTACTTGCTCTTGGTCCTATGTGAAGCAAGAACTGAAGCCAAAGCAATCTGGTTCTAGAACCTTCATTCTTACCCTCTCTCACACACTGCTACTCTGGAATTTTGTTAAGTAAAAAGAAAGTGAACCACATCTTACTAAAGTAAAGGAAATACAGAACACGCATTTGGGAAGACAGTGAGTAGACCATCTAGCTAAATTGGAATATTTCTGTGAAACATTTATGAAAGATAAAATTTGGAAAGAGCATGAAGCAAATTTTTATATAATATTGATTGCCAGGCTATGAGATTTGGGTTTGGAGTCTTTCAAAGATGGTTTCTATTTGGGAGATAGCAGGAGCTCCTCTTTGGTGGGATGGATTAAATTCAAGGACCTTTAGATTTAAATCATTATATTAGGAAGATTATAGATAAGTGGTAAAAAGATTTTTCTGCCTTGGTTGTAAGTAGAAGATTAGAAGTAAAGGTAATTAAACTCAGCCTTTCTTACACAATTAAAGGTTAAATAAGGAGTAAATGTTTGTACTATTTAGTCCAGGTAGCTAAAAATTGCTCTCTAAGAAGAGATAAAGGAACTAGGGATAAAGGAATTGACCTGTTGAATTGTGATCATTATTAAATATCTAAAAGGCTATCGTTTAGAAGGAGCTGTAGATTTTCTTTTGCATAGTTCTGAACTAGGACTCTTTTAACAGGAAAGTCACAAGGGATATGTATTTTCTGTTCAACTTACATAAAAGCTACCTAATGTTCGAGTTATTCAAAAGCAAATGAAATGCAAAAACATCCCTTTTTACCAATTTAATTGGTAAACTCTTTAGACAAAAGCTTTGAAATAGTTTGACAAGGGAATTCCAATTACAGAGACAGGGCTAGATGACTCACCGTTATTTCTACTGCAAGCTTCTATGATTTTGTGATACTCACTTTCTAGATCACATAGTACTTTATCTAGGGTTATGAGAAAACTGGATACTCCACTGTCAAGTCAATTTCATTATTCTGTTTATTATACACATAAATATGAAGTAGTTCCATAAATAAAGTTAACCTTCCAAAAAGGAGGAAGAAATTATTTTTGTTTTCTCTGAGTTTTAGAATGTACATTTTAAGACCTAAACTGTTTTGGAATTGAACACTTAAAGATCAGATTGGGCACGCCCTAGAGGAGTAGCAGTTGGTTCTGCCACCTACTGCCAAGCTCATTTCACATGCATCCCTGGGACCTGGGTTGCTTCCCATAGATGGGGAGCGGACAACCAAGACGTACAACTAAATAAAATAAATGAATAAAAATGTTTCTTCTTCCTTTCCCCGCCTGTCTGCCTACTCACATTCATTCTTGCCTGTACCTTTTTTTTTTTTTAAATAATAAGCATCAGATTGGTGAACTCATAATGAAAGATAAAGGGGATATTCTAATAGAGAACGCAGATCAGTAGAGAGAGATGTCAAAGAGATAGAGTAAATTCACATACAACATAGCTTCATGGTAGAACATAGTTTTATGTTTGCTTAGAAATTTGTTTGCAGTCAGTGTTATTGTTTTATAAGAGTCAGAATATTTCAGTTAACTAAACAATTATTTTGCTATGCCAGAAAAATTTAAGTATTTAGGATTTTATCAGGTAACTGGGAATCATATTTGGTAGTAAATAGGCTGATTTTGTTTTGGTAAAGTTGTCCCAAGGTGTGTGTCATTTTAGGACTTACCTATTCTGTTTATAACAGTAGTAGGAGGTTTTTTATACCAAGGCTTTTCAGTCTTTTCAAAGCCAGTTCATCATTTTTCACCCAGCGACTTTAAATTTTGAAAACATTGTCTATCACTTGTTTCTTTAAGCAGTATTTTACTGCCCCCTATTTTGCTGTTAATTGGCAAAACGCTGTCAGAGTTCATAGGCTGGGTTCATATATTCCATTAGAAGGCAGACAGACTTTTGTTTTGGCCTACTTAGATTTATATGAATGTTCAGTTTTCTTTTGACATTTTCGTAATATTGAAAACAGCTTACAAATAACTGCTTCCCTCTACCCACCTCTCCCTTACCATTGATAATGGGAGCCTTCAACAGACTGAAGTTCCCAGGCTGGAAATTTTGAAGAGTCGGGCGAGGAATAAAATTAACTGCCAACACCTTGTCTCTGCCTTAATGAGGGACTTTTTTCCTAAAGTCCCATAGGAACTGAGCGAGCAGAGGGAGAGAAACAGAGACTGACCTGTATGTTGTATCACTGAAATGCCAGAAAATCACAGATTATCTTATTATGTTAACTCTTAAACCTATTTCGCAATATATTTTTATTCCAGGAAAGTGCAGATAACATACTCTCCATTGTTAAACAAAGAACAGGATCCTTTGGAGATCGTCCTGCAAGGCCTACTCTTTTAGAACAAGTGTTAAATCAAAAAAGACTGGTAAATATCTGTTTGTAAAGTAATTGTTATAGTAACAAAAGTTGTTTGTTATAAATGGAGCTATTTAGATTGAGTTTTTAAAACTTGTTAAACTGGCTGTCAGAATTGAATTTTGCCTCTGTTCTTACACACTGAAATCTCAGTACTCTGCCAAGGCTATATGAGCAGGAACACTTAGTCCTGTATTTTCATTGACTAGACGTTGACTAAGAGGGGATTTTAATACAGGCTGCATATACTGAATTCTGAGGTTTCAGAACAGCTAAGTAGACTATTTTATACTTATTTAATAGGATGTTCATTAGTCTTTACAAATATGGCTTAAAATTAAACTTAATAGCAAATACACTATGCTATGATATTAAATTTTTTAATTACTATTTATAGTATTTTCATTTTAGTCTTTCTTTTTCAACTTATTGAGGCCAAAGTGGTTTTTTCATTAATTTATGTAGGTATTTTATTAGAATAAAACAAACTATAGTCCACTGTATAATTGCAACTACTTTTTTTGGTTTTAGTGTACAAAAAATTATACTGAGTTTTAGAATAGTAGTGTTCTCTGAAAAATTGGTAATGTGCTTATAATATGTATAACTATATGTAGACTCATATACCTATACCTATACAGACATACAATTTTTACTTTCTTCATAGTTAGTAGACTAATAGAAGAAATTTGAGTTGAAGTATTAATCTTAAATATATTTCCAAACTGGCTTTTAACTGTTATATTCACATGCAACCCCTCTCTCATCTTTTTTTTCCTTCCTATTATCCTAGACCAATGCTATTGACTGTTTACTCTTACATGTTTCATAGAGTATATATGCAGTCACACCACATAAAGTATTTATGTGCGGTCACCAACATGATCAGGCTTCACCTATTTAGGTTTTAGTATTTTGATATGTAACATCAAACTTTATTACTAATGATTTGTAGTTTCAATGCATGCATCCAAGGCAAATGTGAATTCAATTTAAGCACGTTTTGTTTTATCAACGTAGTGTTTCTTGTGTAGAGAAACAGTAATTTCGTAGCATGAATACAGTCTCATCTCACAAAAATAATGCTATTAATAAATAACTTTTTTTTTTTAAAGTCATTATTGAGAAGTCCAGAAGTGGTGCAGTTTTTACAGAAACAGCAACAACTATTAAATCAGCAAGTTTTGGAGCAGAGACAGCAACAGTTTCCAGGAACATCAGTGTGAGAGAATTTATCAAGAAGATACACTGGTTTTGCAGGGTTGTTTTTTGTTGTTGTTTTGTCTTACTGTAATAGATGAGCATATTTTTATACTAAAGATGACTGGGGTAAGATATGACAGCAGAACATAAACAGTCATTTTCCTATAAATATATATGTGTCTTTGGGGATAAGTAAGTTGCACTTTGTGCCTCTAATCCTTCCAGATCATGATGAATTTGAAGAAAGCAGCTTATCTTTCCAAAATAACACTTAATTAAAACTTTTTTTAAACAAAATGTTCCTCTTCAGTCATTGTTACTGAAGGAAATGAAGCAGTTACTTTCTGTGGAAGTCATGTAGTTAAATATTAATCTTAAATCATGTAGCTCTGTGGTGCTCGTCAGGGGGCAGTTGGAAATATATGGGTATGTTTTTTGACTGTCACAATGATCTTGGAACTACTGGGTTTTACTGAACAGGCCAGGAATATTAAATGTTCTACAGTATCTGGAGTGGTTCTGCATATATAAGAATTGTCTTACCTGCAATGCCAACTCTATTCCTCTTACAAAACACTGATGGATATTTATGATGATAAAATGTAGTTAGGGCCCCCAGAATTAGGTTTTTATATTCTTTACAGTTAAGACTAGAGAATTAAAAATTGTTTTCTTTGCAGTTAAGACTGGAGCTGTCAAAGAGGTAAGCCTATTTTATATTTTTAAGGAAAGTGATCGTATTAAATATGTAATATATCTGTGAAATTATCATGTGTATCCCTTCTCAGAGATGTGCTGATAAAACCTGAGAGAAGGGTTAAGTACACCAGAATGAATACATCTCCTAAAATTGGCTTCTCTACTTCATGGTACCTATTATTAATTATCTCTTATAAAGTAAATACTCTTCTGTGCTGTGGAATTTGTGAATACTCACACACACACATACATCATCCCACCAATACCAGAGCAGAAGTATATTTTATACTCATTTCTTTTTCAAAAAGATCCTGAAAATAAAATTAATATTACAGCATTTTGTCATTATCTTTCACAATTATTTTAAGACTATGTTGTTCCTAAGTAATAGTCGAAGAAAGATGTATTATCTGGATGCTTTTTTCTCTTACATTATGCTAGTAAAACCTACAGGAAAAACTACAAGAAGTAACAAATCAAATAGTAAGAAAATATTTTCGGTGTCAATACAGCAAATGTCAAGTTTGTGCAAAATTTGCTAATTTCTTGGGTTTTAAGCTCTGAAATATATATCTAAGTTAAATTAAATCACAACTGCTGTAAGATATCCTTAAGGATAAAAAGAATCTTTGTTCATTTTTATGTGTTTTCTGTAAAAAACACTTTTGTCAAAATAATTTATTAAAGTTCAGTTTTTCACCTTTGACTTGTCTGATTCACTTATACTAGTCTTTAATTGCTTCATACTTGAGTGCAGAGGATCTCATTTGCGTTCTTTAACAAATGATGTTCCCATGGTTAGTTCTCAAGTGTAATTAACTATTGGTAAAAAAAAATATATCAGCTTATGCTTCTTCAAATAGGAGGAAGAGGAAAGGGAGGAAAGTAATAAACCAGAGAGAGCTGAATTAGAAGAAAAGGAATTGAATTTGTATATACCAATAAAATGGTTTTTACTTATATGGAGCAGATTGGTAATATGTTCCCAATGTTTATGCTTCCTTGTGTTCATGATTTTCACATTGTGTATTTGCCACTACTACTAAGAGGTTGAGTTTATTTACCCAAACCTGGAGGATTGGCCTTGTAATTTGTGTTTTAGCCAATAGAATATATAGGAAATACTATGCTAGCTTTGAGTAGACTTCCAAAGATTTTGAACACTCCCCTTGGTTTTTTAGAACTCCACCTGCAGCACGCCCTGGCAGCGTAGCGATTAGGTCTGCTGCCTCTGGCTGAGAGCACAGTCAACATACATCCTAAGGAGCAGGTTCAAATCTCAGGGTCAAGGTGGACAACAACCGCAAAACCTAGATGAAAAACTAAATAAAATTAAGCGCTTCTTCCTCCGCTCTCTTCCTACCTGCCTACCTCTGCTCACTTTCCTGCTTACACCTTTCCTTTAAAAAGTAAATAAATAACCCTACCCAGTTACCATGGTGATACATCCAAGCTAGCCTAGCCTGCTGGACAATGAGACAAGTGGTCCAGGGACCTCTTTTGTACCAACTCATAGCCCACAACTAGCCAGACATCGGTGAGTCTATACTAGACTAGCCAGCCGTTAGCCAACCTGCGAGCTGACTGGCAGGTACATTGGTTACAAACCAAGATCAGTCAAGCCTGACCCAGACAAAGCAGAACCATCCAGCTGAGTTGTATACTTAGAGCAATAGTAAATGCTTATGATGGTAAGCCAGTTTTGAGGTGGCTGTTTTATCTGCATTCTTGAGATAGTAGGTAACTGATATACTTAGCTGTATAGTGATTGCCAATTTAGTGGCTTAAAACTATTTCTCATGGTTCTGCATATTAATTGCCATCATTTTAATTAACTGTGAAAATGCTTTCAAGCTAGGTGTAGTATAAAATAGTCTCTTACCCTACATGCTCTTACACAATGTGGTCCTTTAGGAACTGTATTTTATTTTTTCACCCAAACCTGATTAACAGTCTGGCGGAAGTAATGCCGTGCTAGGTCACTTGAAGCTAGAGGAAAGGCGATGTAAGAAATATGTTCGGTATATTTGTAGAACATTTGTAGAATTGGCAGCTTCCATTTCCAATAAAGTCACTAGAGAAGTCATCTGCTAATATAGTCGAGGTATTGACAGAAGCATTAGGAAAGAGAGATAATTAGGGACATGCATTTCTCAATAAGAGAAATGACTAGTAACCTAGTAGCTTGCAAATAGTCCCTTGATATATTTTTTCCTTCTGACATAGAATTTTTGGCTGGGAATGTCACCACGAAAAAATATAACTGATTCTCACAATATGCAAAAGCATCCAGGCACATATGATGTGTGAGTGATTTCATTAATAGAAATACAAAAGAAATTGAAGCTATTATTCTTCGAACACAGAGAAGTAGTTTACTTTTGAAAGGTACAGAGATGAAGGAGGCCATGAGGAGGCTTCTGGTAATACTCTCCTGGTTCTGGTTGCTGGTTATTCATGTGTGTTCTACTCAGCAAGCTATACGATGATTTTTTGCATTTTTCAGTACATCAATTTTTAAAAAATGGGTTTTTTTGAAGGAACAGACGAAGCAATCAACCCTGAGACATGCAACACAGCTCAGGTTACCAAAAGGGAACGGGGCTGGTGGGGGCAAATGGTGGTGGAGCCCACTGGACAATGGGGAAGAACACTTGGTGATTTGGTGGAGGGCATGGTGTGTTGACATGTATCTAAGAAATGGAGAACCTATATACATAGAAAATTATTTTAATGTGTAGAATAATTACTACAATAAAAAAATTTAATGGGGTTTTTATAAGTGTTTTTAAACACTTTATTCAGTCCATTATGGTGGGCAATTTCCCTGCACAAGGTGCTTTAAGGCATTCTTGTGCTGGAACTGAGTATGGAAGTGAAGGAGAGGGCACCATGGTTTCAAAGACAGGTCTGGCTAGAGCTCTTGGCTGAGTTGGGGTCATGTCCTTATAGTGACAACTGCTTTCTTCCACAGCCCAGGACACTGCAAGGCATGTCTTCAACATGACATCATTTCAGTGATGTCAGGGGAACAAATATTAACTGGGACTGTCCCAGTGCACCTCGACTTTTGTTGCTTTTTAAATTACAGACTAGTGTGTGAACAGACTTTCAGACTATTCCAGCAACAGTGGGCCATAGAGAGGTAAAACCTTTATTTCTCCCTCAGTGCCTCTTTGCCTATTTTCATTCCTCCCTGAATTCCCTTCCTTAGCTACATAACCTGATGTGGAAAGTCTCAGACACACCACAAAACTCATGACAACAGGTATATCCAAAGAGCATCGTATACAGGTAGTCCGACATCGAACAAGTTGGCTTTTCCGTCTGTTTTGCATTGCCCTTGCAACTGGGTGTGCCAAGATGATTAAGTTTTGGCCAGTGGAATGTGAACAAAAATGTTGCAACTAAAAAAGGGAGCAGGCAACCCATTTTCCTTTGTCCATCCTGCTGCTTGAAATGTGAACAAAGCAGCAGACCTTACAGGCCAAACAGGTAATTCCTTGGAGAAGGCAGAGGAAGTAGAAAAAGTCTATGTCCTTGGTTAGTGTTGAGGTGCAGCCCCTAGCCTGGGTCCCTCTATTTTTGGACTACTCCATGAAAGAGAAATGGAGTATCTTGTGTCTTCGTGATTATTATGATGTCTCTTACATCTAGCCAAACCTATATCCTAAATAACACTACAAGCGGTGTTGAATATTGAAAAGTGGCAAAAAGATCTTTGACAGGTGGCATTAAACCTTGGTCTGTTGGAAACCCGGAATCTATAATGGCAATCTGCAGTTCCACGCCACTATTTCACAGGGCTCATCCAGCTGTAGGAGGAAAGATAACAGGCTTAGTCGCAAGTTTATTTAGTGAAAGGGGCTGAAGAAGTTAGGGTGATTTTGAGGGAGTTCTTTCAGTAAAAGAAGATCGTGTTCTGGCTGAGCAGAGAAGAAATAAAATCAGAAAATGGAGTTTTGTATGACTTTATAGAACAAGTGTAGAAAGAATGAGATAGCAATGTTTAAACTAGGAAACTATGAACCCAATGCTAAATAGTAACATCACAATTAAGTAGACTGCCCCAGCCTTTATAATACTCTATAGCAACATTTATACCAATACATTAAGCTCTTTGAAATCCTCAGTTATATGAGCATCCCCGGACTTCACTGGAATGTGATTTGGAGGAATGGAATAAACAAGTCTGTGAGTTTTTGTTTCTTTTTAAGGAAAGATATAGTCAGGAATGAAGGCAAGTAGGCAGACATATATGTGTATAAATATATTTTTATATAGAATGACAGAAAATTCACTCAGGGAGAGCCTGCTTCAGGGAGAAACTCAAGATTTTTTTCAACTCATCTTTCAGGAGTCCCAGAGTATCACAAAAACTTGTTACGGATGTTAATAAAGAAAGAGGAAAGAAATAAAGCTGTCAAGTAGATGTTTTGCTTCAGAATAGCTAATCAAACTACAGTGGAGAAAAGGAGAAAACCCACCAGAATACTCAAAGTGTCTGTCAAAGGCAATACTGGCCAAAAATTGTAAGTGTTATATTTAAAGATAAGTATGAATGGGCATATAAAGGGTCATAACTAATACTCCCAGAATTATATATAAAGATAGCTTATACAAACATGCTTGTATATACCAAGTTGCAATTTGCTTCCATAAAGAAAATGGGAGCATTGATAGCGTGGGGTAGGAGAGTGGTTGAGGACATCTTTTATCAACCATCCTTTTTTACTCTTGAAGTTTTACCATTTGCATATGCCTTCTTAAAAAATGTTTTTATTATAGCTTGAAATCTTGTCACAAATTGAGAATAGACAATGGGCTTAACTTGTTTTTACTTTCTATTTCTGTTTAAAGGAATAGGTATGTTTATAACAAATTTCATTTCCATACACATACCCCTTATTTATACTGCAGCTTCTACCCTATATTTTCCCACTATTCATTGAGACAAAAATTTGTATTCCTGCTGATGGTACATGAAGAAAGCATTATCTAAAGACTAAGAATTCCAATTTTCTAGCATTTCATAACTTTTAAAACAATTCTATATACATACTTGTTTTTCACAACAATCCTAAGTGTCCGTACAGTTATTTTATATATGCAGAAGCAAGGCTGCAGACGTTCAGATCATACAGCTGTTGGCCCACCCAGGCCCTCTGACTCTAAGTTACTTACTGTGCATCATTGTAAGCAGTGCGATTATGTAAGTAATCATGGTGAAGCCAATGTAATTTGAACATGTGCTTTGCATTTGACCATGGGCTGCACTATCACTGGATTATAAGAATAAAACCTTTGTATAGTAAGCCTTGAGTTTCATAATGTGTAATTATTTAAGTCAATCCTAATTATACTATTTTAGAAAGTACTTATATATGTGCTAATTCATTTGAACCTCAAAATATGGCAAGAAAATATTTTCTCTGTTTTGGGATGAGGAAAGAAATTCAGAAATCAGAGACTTACATAACAGGACTTGCAGTTTGCTAGCGGCAGAACCACAATTTCAGCTTAAATCTTCTGTCTCCAAAAATGATGCTGTGTGTATGCTCTGGTGACTCAGGTATTAATTCTAGAATAATCTATGTGAAACTCAAGGACCCAGGTTTGTGACCTGAGATCAGGAGAACAACTAAAATGAACAAATAAATAAATGTTGCTTCCTCTTCTTCTTTCTGCCTGCCTGCCTACTTGTATTCATTCCTGCTTGCTTCCTTCCTTCCTAAATATATATATATATACATATATGTATATATGTATATATATATGTATATATGTATATATATATGTATATATGTATATATATATATATATATATGTTTCTCTCCTTTCAACACTAAAATGTTGCTAAAGTAGGAGCTAATACTTTATATGCCTAGTTTGGAACATGGTGGGCACTTTAATATATACTGAATTTCTTCTATAAAGTTTCTGTAGGGGTACGCCCTGCTGGCCTAGTGGTTTAAACCAGATACAGCACATATACATCCCAAGGTCCTTGGTTTGAGACCCGGGAAAACAGCCAATGATGAAGAACTGAATAAAATAAAGTGCTTCTTCCTCCTCTCTTCCTGCCTTCCTACTTGCCTTCATTCCTGTACCTTTCCATAAAAAAAAAAAAAAATTCTGTATGAACACACATAATTTTATGTAAATACAGCAATGTAGTTATACTGTATACACTGAGAGTTTTTAAGGTCTTCCTTGTGTTCCTTTTTTTTTGCGCCTTTGTCTTTTGTGCTCTTCTGTGCATTATTACCCAACTTGCAGCTAACCTATGTCAATAACCCAGCACATATTCCTTACTTTTTCTGTCTATAATTCTGTATGAAAACACATATACACATTTAGTAACTTCCATTGTTATAAAAAAATTTGTGTTCATACTATACACTCTTGTCAATAAATTGCTCTTTGTATGCCCCAGTACTATGTAGAAGTTCCCATGAGTGACTTATGTCACTACAGTTGATTCCTTTCAGTGGTTGCAGAGCATCTCATGATGTGAATGCCCACCATGTTGAACATTCCACTGCTGATGACCACTCATTTGGTTTCCAGTGTTCCTCCACTATGAGCAATGCTGCAGTAAACATCTGTGTCGTGTGTCCTTATGCACTGGCGGGAATGGTGGTTCTATGGCCTTGGGATGTATTCTCAGATTTGAATTGCTCAGTGGATGGAGATACAGAGATACCTGTTTTCTTTAAACAGATAATGCTGTAGTCCTTTTCTCCAAACAGGCGGTACCGATTCATGCTACCTGAACAAGGGAGAACTTCTTTTCCTCACATCTTTGCCAGCAGCAGTGTTCTTTTTAAATTCTGACCCTTTTTGATAGGTATGTGCTGCTAATTGTTACACGTCCCCCCCCCACCCCCCCACCCAACACCTCCTTGTATATACTGCTTGTTTTTTTCGCTTGTGAATTGCCTAGTCTTCTCTCTCAGCATCTTTTTTTCATTAGGTTCTCTGTTTCTACTCTGTGTAAAAACCTGGTGAATATTATAAAAAAAACCCTTATAATTTGTATTCATTTTTTTTCAAATCTAAAATAAGTCTACTTACTGTTTATGCTATCCTTTGCTGTACAAACTCTTAATTTTTGTATATTTCAGCATGTCTGACTTTTATGACTTCTGGTTTCCCAGTCTTTTTTTTCCCTTTTTTTTTAAGGAAAGTTGCAGGCAGGCAGGAAGAGAAAGGAGGAGGAAGCACTTTATTTTATTTAACTTGTTCATCTTGGTTGTCCCCACCCCCAGCCCCAGGATGCAAGCCATCATCCTTGGCATGTAGGTGGACTGTGACAGCCGAAGGTGGCTGACCAAGCCACTACTCTACCTGGGCATGCCTGGGTTCCCAGTCTTGGTTTAAAAGGTCTCAGTTTGAGATCTTTCAATTGAATGTTGACATAAAATTTCTTATTACTTTTTCTAAAATTAGAAAATATGATTAATAGTCCTAGTAAATAGGCCTAATTCTCTTTTTTATAACTAATTAACATGGAAAATTTAGTATTTTTTTATTAATAGTACTTCCTCTGTTTCTAACTTTCTTTATCAAAGGAATATCACTAATATGACAACAGATGCTATCGAATGGCACATGTATCAGGACCTATGTTCAGACAGTAATTTGTTTGAAAATCGGCTCAACTGTCATTTAACAGACTTGCTTCCTTATAGGAAAAAAGTCTTGATTTTGAAAAGTTTGAGTTTAAAGTTGACTGTACCTTCAAATACCACTCTACCTCCCAAATAACCCTTTGTGTTATTGTAAAGCATCAAAGATTCATATTAACAAATCATCTGCAGCAAGATAAATTAATCTCTCCTCTTTGTAGCTTTACCCTAGTAACAGAAACACATGCGGCCTTTCTTAAGATATATTCAATAAGCACAGATGCCAAGTCTCATGAGCTATTTGCTGTTTGGGTTTATGAGGACCAAAGAGTATGTGCAACAGGAAAACGAAAACAAAGAGTTAAGGAAACAACCAGAAGAAAAGATAGGACTGTTGAGATTTTCTCTTTGTTTTTCTGTCTTAATTATTGACATTGTGTCATTTATTGTCCTCAAATTAGAGACTGCAGTCAACACTAATAAGATTTTTATACTGGTTGCCTTTGAAAATCCAATAAGAAGCAGGATATATTAATAGTAATATATTCATTAATATTAAATATTTTCATAATAAAGCATTACTACTTATTATGATAATATAATTATATCATATTGAAATGTACATTTATACCTGCCTTTGACATCATGGTGATTAGAGTCATCTGTGGGGGAGGATTAAAGTAATGATCACAGCGTTATTCCCCTTCAAAAAATGAGAACCTGAGTCTTAGATGAGTATTTTTCCAAGATCACCAAAAGTTGTTTACTCGTATTTGAAATTCAAGTTTGCTTTTTAGCAGAGTGGTGCTCAGAGACATTTGCTTCCAGTTATACTTGCACGACTGGCCATTTCTTTCTAAGAGTAACCTCGTGATGTGTACACACCCCGCCATCTGGCTAGTAAGTGAACCTTTGTGACCTGGCATCTGCCAGTCCAAGAAAAGTCAAACACTCCTCTTTTTTCTGGGTGCCCTGTTCTCTCCTGTGTGTCCACATGCTCTGTTACCAAGTTTCTTTGTTCTTTTCGATTTAGTGCCAGCCATCATAGAAAATTATCCTTTGTTCACTAGTCTTAGGCATCTGATACCTTCAAGCAGGATCTAAAATCCATCCAATATCTCATTTTGCTGAATACTTCCTGCTTTGTTAGCTATTTGAGAGTGGCATAGCCCCTGCCCAGGCCAGGCCTTTTCCCGTTTCTGGAGGGCGATGAGAACGTGATGAGAACGTAAAACTGAGACACAGAGCATCAGGCAGGTGTCGAGTTTGGAGAGGAATGCTGGGTGCTTTCTGACCAGCAGAGCACCCAGCCCTGGACTCTCCTTCAGCTGCGAGCTGAAGGTCAGATGCTGGGGACATGGTGGTGACCACGCAGTTGCAGCGGTGTCAGGCACAAAAGTGTCCTCAGAGGCTGGTGCTGTCTTACTGCCCAGACCGTACCCTTGCCAGGAAAGGTAGTGATGCAGAGACAGCATAGCTTTAAACATATAGGGCCATATGCAGATGTCTGAGTAGAGACCTAAGTGGCAAAACCTGAGACTTCTAAGAGTAGAGGCCCCAAAAGCAAGGATCCCACCATAGCAACTCGAGTCTAGGACAGCCCCCTAGATACTCCTGACATTTTTATCCCCGGTAACTTGGACACACCCACCAAGAAAGAAACCCCCACCCCTCATATGTATTCAAGAATCCATCTTGCTGTGCGAGGGGCACACAGCACAGGTCATACACACACGTGTATATGGAACTTGATGGAACTTGTGCTTAAACTATTTCTGCTTTAAAAAACTTGCTGTGTGATCCTAACGAAACAACTTTCCACATGAATTCTTTCTAGACAGATCCAGAGTCTCATCAGTGTGTCTCAGCTCATCCTCACCTGACCAAGTAGCAGCCTGCCTCTGGCATTAATAGTAGGAGGCAGGAATTGATTGCTTTATTTCTAGCAACTAAGTGGCAAACCTTCCCACTTAGTCCGGGAGAGAGAAGTATTTTGACAAGAGAGCTCATAAATAGTTAAAATACAAGCTGAACCAGGCTGCTGGTGAGAACCAAAGTAACAAAGTTATAACCAATTGTAGGTGCTTTCAAAGAGGTTTACCTGCATTTTGTTATAAGAATTTACTGTCCTTTGAGGCCTCTTAAATGAAAGACAAAGTTTCAACATTCCAAGTAGCTGTATAATGGTTTCGACTATTATTTCAATTCAGATGGGAGGGCGGCTGTGACTGGAGCCTTCAACATGCTCTCTAATCCTCCCAAGTAGTTCTTGGCAAATTAGAGCATACAGCCCTAGGCGAAATCAGACTTTTGCCCTGTTTCTAGACTAGCGTAAGGTAATAGATTTTATATTTTTAATGGTTAAAAAAAAATCAAGTGGAAAGTTTTTTGTGACACTTGAAAACTGTATGAAATTGAAATGTAATGTGCATAAAATTGTATTGGAACACACTCATGCTCATCCACATACATATCGTTGATGGCAGCTTTTGCACGACAGTGGCAGAGTTGAGTGGCTGTGTTGCTGGGGCATCTTGGGGTCTAGCAACAACACGATTCAAGAAAGAATTCTTGAGGCATTAAGAAATGTAGCTCCTAGATTTATTAGAGAAAGAAAGCAAAAGTAAAAGCACTAGATGGTGTTCTCATGGACAGAAAGAGCTGCGTTAATGACTGGTGGGGCAGCTAGAACTATACCCTGCCTGGGCATGAGAAGGGGACTTTCCGGCAGGCTATTGATACATGACAGAATAAGAAAGGGGTGCTTTAACAAGCAGTGGCTGTGGACAGTTTCAGGTGAGAAAAGAAGGGAAAATTCTGTGGTCCAAATGTCTTAGTTTAGTATACAAAACTTTTCATCCCCAAGCTCCTACCTATTTCTACCTCTCCTTTTATCTTGAATTATTTGAATAATACAATGCTAATAAGCCATTGTAACCAAAGTTATTTATACTTATTAGTTCTTTTACACTCCTTTAACAAGTTGAAAAAGCTTTATCCTTAGAAACAAAGCCTTACATTTCCTTTTTTTGCCAGACCAGAGAAATAAGTATTCAGCTTTCCCAACTTGATCTCTGGAGAGATCAAGTAATCTTAATCACACTCCCTGGGGAAAAATATAATCAATTTAACACTTTATCAAGTACATAATAAGTGAGTTAAATAAACAATATTTTACTCTACATCATTTTGTTCATTTTAATATATCTTTATAAGATTAAGACAAATATCACTTTCCATATGCACTTTGTGATGTGCTATACTTGTTTTAAAGTTATTGTGTCAGAGCAAATTTTGTTAGCAAATCAGTTTTTAAATGGCATTATTATATTTAGCTTGAAAACTAAAGCTACACAAAAAAGTGTAGATTATACTATATTCCAGTATAGTAGACAAAATGCCTTTACAACATGATGTTATCTTGAAATTATACTTAAACATGAGTTATTTGTATAATTTTTAGATTTTTTTCCTTCTAAGTGATAATAGAGAGAATTTAACTTGCCATTGGCAAACATTATCTCTAAATGACAAATTGCAGGTGTTAGTAATTTTTGGCTAAGAGCCACAATAAATATAATTTTCATTATATTTACTTCATTTAACATCATTTTTCAGATTACTGGAATAATTCAGTGAACATGCCTAACTTTTTTTTAAATGAAAGGTGCAGGCA
Source organism: Solenodon paradoxus (assembly GCA_004363575.1). Classification (NCBI taxonomy): domain Eukaryota; kingdom Metazoa; phylum Chordata; class Mammalia; order Eulipotyphla; family Solenodontidae; genus Solenodon; species Solenodon paradoxus. The sequence goes on from RJWH01000005.1 coordinate 162,754, forward strand.
GTAATGAGGGTGAGTGGAAAGGCAGGAAGAGAGAGGAAGAGGCATCTTTATTTTATTTTATTTAGTTGTTTACACTAGTTGCTTCCTGCTGGGCCTGTTACTCAAACTCCGGGGTTCGTGGCTTTGCTCCTTTGGAAGCTATTGACCTAACCGCTGCTCCCCCAGGGTGCACCATACCTAACATTTTAATTAGATGCATGCAAGTAATGAAACCATCAGCAATCATGCAGAGTTAAACTTTCAGATCTTTTTTATACTCCTTATTAACTTGGTAATGCAACCTCAGAATTCCTTATGCTTATTGTCTTTACTCAAATTCATATTTTGAAAATAAGTGCTTAAAATAAAAACAATTTTAACAGTTTAACTGTGAAAGCTACCTTTCCTTGCTCGCACTGCTGTGCAGTTGAATATCTGTTTCCAGACTAAATCATAATTAATTATGCTTCACTCATCCCCACCAGCTGCAGCATGGTCATAAAACATGCTTTTGGAGACTTGCAATTATTTTTATTTTGAAGAAAATAATACTCGATGGCTTTTAAAAGGGAGAGCATAAAACAAATACAATTTATGCCTTTGTATTGTGACTCTCAAAAGTCTTTCTAAACAATAGCTGATAATACTGACAAAATCCTTGGCCTGAAAGAGCTCCCAGCCAGGTAGAGATGGAAAAGTCAACAATTGGTACAGGAATCGATAACTGACTATTGATAAACACAAATTTAGTATGAAGGAACAGATAACAGGCATGAGACCTGGCCTTTTAGGAAGTCCAGGGTGGCATGTCAGGATAACTGATGTGAAGGAAGGCAAAGCAGATTGACTCAGAACTCTCCCCTGGTATCCACCCAGGCCTTAACAGAGATGTTGTTCCTTGGTCCCCACAGAAACCTGTCGCATCTGATAACACAGTGGCTTTTATTGGTTTATTTATTCATCTTCCTCTACAAACTAGTAACAGTCTTTTAAGGCATAAACATCATTTTATCTACATGCCTACTTGGTAGAAGCTGATGCCTAAGAAATCTTCTGATAAATAGATATGCAGATATTTCCATGAGGAAAAAAAATACCTTCTCTAAAATGGACTCGTTTAAAGACAATATTTTATGTCTGTGCCATGACATAGTTAAAAAATCTATACTGATTAGTATTTGAAATGCTACTATTAGTGTGAGAGCTCCTGAAGAGATTAGAGCTCAATCCAGGTTCTTGCATCCTGTAAAATTATCACAAAAGACACCAGCAGACAGAGGTTAAGCAGGAAATTTATTTAAGCAAGCAAAAGAGACAGCACACTTCTCAAGGTGATGAGAAGTGGGTTGAATTTGACTGAACATCAATGCCTATTTTGCCTGATCAGCACATACTTATGGGAAGTCTTTCCAGTAATTCCTTCCTTGCCCAATCCAAAGGCACCTAATTACCAATAAATAGAGCCAGATTGGCAATGTTTCCTTTTGGGGGTTTATTTCTGATTCGTAGACCACCACTGGAATGTAACTTTTTTGTGTTTTGTTTTTGATCGGTGATTGTTGGTTCTGCCATTTACATGGTCATCTTTGTTCCTTTATTGGTCTCTTGAACCCATCTCCCATTTCCCTAGGCTACCCCACCTAACACCAACACCAAACATCAGACGGAAAAACAGGATCAGGAATCTTGAGAGACATACTTATCTCTATAAACTTACAATTTAATGGGGGTTTCAGAGTTTCCACCTATGTCTGCATCAGACTAGCTTGTCTTTCTTTTGTGACTATTTTGGAATTTCACAAAATATTTCTTTTGAATAAAGGACTCTACTGCCTTAAAAAAAAAAAAAAAGGGAAAACCTTCATCAAGTTAATACTAAGGTTAGGTTTTCTCAAAACTTTTACATATTTTCCCTTCCATTTTAAAACCAGAGGAAAATGCAATAGAGGGAATTGAGAATTAGTTTTTATTTTTATTCCTGCTCCCCTGAATTTTATCTTAGTTCCCCCACACTAGTCTTCTTTAGCACTTTATTATAGCAATGTACAGATGTTTACCTTAATAAAGTTGTATTTTCTTTCCTAAATATTCCAATATCACTTAACAGTTGCTGTTAAAGTAATAATTCAGAAAAGTTTGTATGTACAACCTCTCTAAAATTACAGCAAGATATCTTTAAGAGTCTACATTTAATGTCAGTGATTCCAAGATGTTTAATTCTAAACCATTACTTAATTTCTGTATAATGTGCTGAATGTTTTTAAAATCCCACTTTCAAAATAGAGTGGTTTAAGATACTCTTTAGGACCCATATACAGTGTGAGTTATTCTATGAGGTTTGTAGGGGAAAATGAGCCAAAAAACATATGGGTACAATATCCTTTATTGTAAGTAATCAGATAACAGTATAAGTGTTCATTTGAAGGACACCCGAAGCCTAGATATTATAATCAAAAGCATTATATAAATAGGAATCATTTCTTTCTTGTTAGTTTGATTTTACATTAATTTTGACCTATTTTTAACATATGCCGGAATCATATAATCCTGTCTTACATTTAAATCATTACAGCGAAAGACAAAATTTGGGATGTATGTTATATTTTACTTTATTTATTGAACACATATACAAAATGTTGGGAACACATTCAAAGTTAAGCAGGTGCCTTGAAACTTTTATAAAATACCTTTGTTGTTATGGGAGTATTTAATTCTTTAGGAGACAATGAAAAGGAGATTTTAAATGCTAGCTTGTTACCCATTTTTTTCTGATGTATAGTGAGTGTAAAAAATATAATAAAACAAAAAGTAAGTGTGTTAGTTAGAATGTGACATCCTAATAGTTCCAAAGCACTAACAAATATTAAAATACCAACTAACTAAAACTTTTCACATCTGTTTTTTAATAGGAAAAACAAAAACCTATCTTGTAATCTTGCAAGCAGACCAAAACGTCATTATTTTCTATTGCACGGCCCTTTTTCATGGCAAACTTAAACATGTTTGGCATTGCTGATGCATTTAATGGCTCACTTGTCTACTTTGCTAGTTATCCTGTAAACCAATGTGATTACTTTTTTTTTCTTTTTAGATTATCTGCTTCAAGGAATGAATGCTAAATGAGTACATTTAGAAGTCTAAAATAAAATACAGCATTACAACTTTAGAAAATTCTTGCCAGCAAAATATTTATAAGGTTGATTAACATGTAACTATGTTACAATGACAAAAGGGTTGAATCTGATCAATTCTTTCGGTGTGACATGACTGATGGTGAAGCAACGTACCATTTTAACATTTATTTTCAAAGATATAACTTAGGTTCACTGGAATATTTTGTACTGGTTTCCCAAATCTGCAACTGCATGAAAATAAAATGAAAAAAAATTTAAATTAAAAAGAAAAATTTAATATTGATAAGTAAGAGTTTCAATTAATTCTGTAAAGGTATAGGATTAGCAGAGGATGTCTCACAACTTGCAGAGAGATCAAGAAAGCTGTGTTCATCTTTGAGGGGAAAACCATGTATATTTACTGCTGTTTATGCAATGGTACTCATATGAGAAAGACTCACCATATCAATGCTTTTTCCAAATCGAGAAGAGAAAATAGAGAAGCATAGGGAGTGGGGAACAACTTTGAGGCAAAGAAGAAAAGAACATTTATCCTAGGGAGTCTTCATCCACTACCTGATTGCTCAGAAGAGAAAGGAAATATATTGTAAATACAGATAATTAAGAAAACAATGATACTTTTTTCAAGCAAAAGAAAGATCACATGTTCTGTTTCGAAAGTTCTGAAACACGAAGATGCATATACCAACAGATTTTCTCTTAGATTCTCACCTCCAGAGGGAACAGGACTAGCTCTTGTTTGCATTTGATTCCACAGTCCCGAATCTGTACCTGGCGCATAGAGGCGCACAATGCAGATGAACCGATAGACACAGGATTTTCTAAACATGAAATAGGCCACCTAGTTTTAATGTAAAATTTATTTCCTATTGTATATAAGAAAATATCTACTAGATAACGCTAGTCATTACAAGAGGTGACAGTAGTATTCACTCATATATCTTTTTCACATAATCATTTCTACCTTGAGTACGATTTAATGTGAAACAACTACTGTGTGCACTAAAGCTAGAAAGAGTTGAGATAAGATGTATAAATGAAGAAACCTCTTGAATTACTGAAGTACCGTCTGTTACAAGCATAATTACCTTTTCCTAAATTAAACAGTTTTAAGAAGGTGTAAAATATTTTTCTAAGCAATGCAGTGTTCAGTGGGTGGCAATTATATATGTTTATATGAAAGTACCTAGAAACTTGGGAGAGTTTTTCTCTTATTCAAGGGTAAAAAAAAAAAAAAGACTAGGATTTTAATATTATGTATCTATATTTTTAAAACCTTGTTATTCAGTACCACTGTTCTTCATATAGGGATTATGAGACTTATTTTACTCGGGAAGTTATATCCAAGTATGAGTCTTTAGTTGTCTAAGAGGTTATTAGACTTGTTCAGTAGATAATTTAACCAAAGAGACACTAAATTAAATAACTCATACATTTGATCCCAGCAATGTGCCTACATTTTCTCAAAGGCTTCACCACTGTTTCAGTAATCTGTAAGTAGTTAATATTTGCCAACAGGACAGGAAAATAAATGTGCCCAAAGGAGTACCCTCATCCAGAGACCTTTAACGTGGGACAGTAGGAAAATAGAAGTCCATGATACTTTTGTCCAACCTTCCTGTCTTACCTGCTTTGTCTCCACACAGGACTCACGCAGAGACTCAGGACTCTTCATGACAGCTGAACAAGAATGACCAGGAAAACAGGAGCCTGTTTTCGTTTTCCTGTGTGGAGAAAGCAGGACTGTCTAGGAAGAGTCTCAGATAAGTTCTTCTCTTATCTTGCAACATGGGAATAGAGCTTATTTCATGCTCTTTTTAAGTTTATCTTCCCACGTTACACTCTACCTTCTTTACAAAGGCAACCTGACTCTGCATTCACAGTTCCTTTCTTTTTCAGTCACAGTTAAATATCTTTAAAATGTACCACTGACATTAGCAGAAGAATCCAGCTACAGGTATTTCAACTTCAGATATGAAGTTATGTTTATGTGGCTCATCTCACAGAATCAGTTGTACAAGTCCGATTTTTTTTTCTTGTCAAGTGAGATGATTTAAATGATGTGGGTTTGACTGCCCTGTGTTGTCTGAAAGTATTATTTGCTCTAATGCTACTAGACCTGGATTTTGCTTTATCGTGTTTTTATATTTTTCTGGTAGGCCTTATAACATGCCTGATACTACAGCTTATGAAATCTGCCTTTTCTTCTTTCAACACCCTTCAGATCTATTGACACACTTGTTGCCTTCTTTTTATTTCCTCCCACAGAAGATGCTGCCTCTTATTACAGCACAAACATGAAAAACATGCTTTTCTAATCACATTTCACTGGCACCGGGTTAACTGGAAAACACAAAACAAATGGGGGTAAAAGTAGGGATAGTTGATATTCTATGTCTTTACAAGTGTACTTAGAAACTTCAGTTAGTTGCAAATCTGAAATAACATAAGCCACTGCCTGCAATAGCATCTATTCTATTGAAATGCAGAGTAAAATAGGACTGTTAAGACACTGAAGAAATTGGGTTATGTGGAGAGCCCATTTGAGTCAGAACTTTGTCCAACCACTGCAGTGGTCCATGAAGATGAATCTCAATCCAGCAGGGAGTGCTTGTGACATCCTGGCGGTGATACTCAGCTCCCCAGCCCTGAAAAGCAAGAATGGAGTGGAGTGATTGTTCTAAACTTCACGGTGGTCACTGTCCCCAGATACAGAAGACAGAGCTCATTGCTCATTGGGCAGAGTCTACATAACAGAGGGGAGGGG